>JAFMSR010000001.1:56792614-57071464 GCA_022818135.1 Saxidomus purpurata
TCCTATCTGTACATCACAGACTGGCTGAGGTGGTCCAAGCTTTGGGAAACTCCTAAACACTTTTCTTCCATTCAAACGTTGAACATATCGGAAGTTATCAACCAAGAGTGCCCTTTGCTGAAGCGCTGGACCTATAAAACAAGCGCCAATACAAACAATCTTGTTCTACATATTCTAAATACTTTACAAGATGAAATGATTCCTATTTCTTTCTTATTTAATGTTTCTTTTATGTACTAACACAGTATATGCTTTAATATTGCGTTGAGTCGTATCAGTTCTAAAAAATTATTATCCCCGCCGCGTAACGGGAGGGGGTATAGGAATGGTATTCGTTCGTCCGTCCGTCCGTAAAATTTTCTGTCCGCTCCATATCTCCTTAACCCCTTCAAGGATTTTGATGAAACTCAGTTAAAATGACAATGTACAGGACTCACAAGCCGGTCACACTGGCTTAAGGCCACAACTTAGTGTTTGAGTCTTGAAATTCGTGTCCGCTCCATATTTCCTGAACCCCTCGAAAAATTTTGGTGAAACTCGGGTCAAATGTTCACCTTTTCAACCATGAAATGGTCATGATGGGTCAAGGTCACAACTTAAGGTCAAATAGTTGAGTCTTGATTCTGTCCCGGCTCTATATTATCTCCTTTATCTTTGAACGATTTTGATGGAACTTGAACAGATCAGTAACTTTATTCTTGATCCTGTTCCGGCTCTATATTATCTCCTTAACCTTTGAACGATTTTGATGGAACGTGAACAGATCAGTAACTTTATTTCTCTTTCAGAAATCCACGCTGTGTACCGCTAAGAGAAAACTTCCCTAAATAACATTATTTCCTTCAATGTTCCTATTTGAGGCGGGGGATATAGCTGCCTTGTTATATTTTGAAGTATCGGACATATTGTCCTATAATGGCTACTATAAAAGGCAAAAAGAACGCAACATATTGTGATGGTTCTTCAGTGCACAGTTTCAAACCGAAGACATATGTCTGCACTGTTACCATGGTTACATATCTTTAAATATAAAATAGTGTGATTTATATTCCTGCTTTTATTGGAGGCATCTCTTCATTGGTTATAGTTAATGTATATAATAAAAAGTAGCAAGAACTCTGTAGCCTTTTAATTACTTTGTGATGTAACTTACCTTGTGGGTTTAACATATTACGCAGCCTCTGTGACCTGTTTATGGGGTCAATGGAAGACGTGAACATTTTACGGAAATAAATTAACTGAAAATATACAATGTACATGTATATCAATTAGTACAGATGATCAAAATGAATAGTTATATAATTTAAATTGTGTAGTTGAAATCAAAGTTTGAAAAATGAGTTTAGGTAAATTTGCATGTAAGCTTGCACATACGTTTCTTCGTCAAAGCTATTTTCCAAAAATAGTACATGTATCTATAAGCTGGCTCAAACTCGATAGAACAGAACAGCCGCGATAAGTAGACATTACAGTTTGGGGACAGAACACTAAAGGGAAACAGTCATGCAACCGACAAGTATTTTCAATGAAACAAAATTACTTTCGATGTTTTATTATACGCATCACTTTTGTCAGAAACCGTAAAAAGGTAATTACAAGCTATCTAGGCAGAATTTGCTGCATTTGGCACGCAAAATTAAAATCGTTTGGAAATTAATGGGATGGCACCTCCTATCAAAAAATCTCATTTTAGACAATACATTCAAGTTCAACAGCATTATGGAAGGAATGCTGGGTTCGGCCGTAGACGCCCCTTCATGGCTAAGGGGATCAGACCTTATAAACCGTGTAAAATACATAAGAGTATTTACAAACCTGTCTTTCTGAAATCTTCTGCTTCTGTTCAAATACTGTCCAGATTACTGTCTCTGAACAGTTTGGGGTGGTCAGAGACCCACTGTATCTGAAATACCTATCCGGGTACTTTGGCAGGAGCTCCTTTATAGATATTGCAGGAATTGTGACTAATACATGCTGATCTGCAATTAAAAGTACTTCAGATGTTTCAACGACGTACTGAAAACTAACAAAGTCATAGCATCTTTCATTTTTCCCACTTAATATGTGCCGAAAGCTTAAAGCATACAATTTCAGCATAAAACTGATATAATAGCTCGTAGGTTATAAACGGCAAGTTTCTGTCGCGCCGTGGCGCAATGGTAGCGTGTTCGCCTCAGATCGAAGGGCCCCGGGTTCGATCCCTACCATCGCCATGTCGGTAGTGTTCTTAGGCAAGACACAATTAAATCCACATTGCCTCTCTCTCTTCGAGGTTGATTCCATCTGGAATGAGTCTCGAGAGCGATTAATATAAGTTGTAAGAACTTGTTTCGCAATCGAGAATAAATAAATTAGCATAAATAAAAAAAAAAAAAGTTTCTGTGACTGGCATTAAATGAAAACACGTTACCTGGATCCCTCACTCTGTGTAAAACTCTTACAATTGGCTCTAACTGTGGATTGTCTTCCTTTGATATTTCGAACAATACTGAAAATACTGCAATACCACCAACATGCCTCGCTGCCTCATCACTGGACGTATACTTGTCCCGATTCCAGTTCACAATATGCATCTGATATAACAGTATGTATTGTAAAACTTTGTTTTAGGCGTTTGTATGTGAAATTGTGCTTAACATTGACTTGTAAGGAAAACAATAGTAAAAGGTATACTAGTACGTGGAAAGCCACATGAACATACTCGGATATCTCACGTTTGCTATTAAGTTGGTCAAGCAAGTATCTGGCCAATAAAACTAAAAAGTATTGCTAATTTTAGAAAACAATCTGCGTGGTTTCATGTTATGTACACAAAGAGTCCATATGGCAAGAGAAAACATCAGTTTCGGATCGAGGTGCTGTATTGTTCAACCCATAGACCTCTGGTTACATTCTTTTTCAATATTCTACCTTGTACATGTATTAAGTAAATTTATTTGATAAACGGGCAACATACTTAGTAACAAAAAAAACTAAACTGAAAGTGTGTGATGAATAAACTGTCATCTGGCCAGTCTGACACATTGCCTTTGAAATGTTCATTACAATTTTTACTTATTAATTCTTAATACGAAACAAAATTTGAAACTTTTCTTCTACCTGGAATCCCCACAAAGACTCATTATTTGGTTTTTAATTAAAAACACTGTAAGTATACGTTCTTACCTCAATAGGTGCATGCTCACCATCAACAGTATGTTCCGACCCCTGCAAACTGTTCTTCCCCCAATGGAAATGGAACTGGGATGTCTGATACAAGTTCTTTAATCCGCCATTAGTCACGAAAAACTTGCCAACAGTGTTGACTTCAACTAAATATGACAAAGCATGAAATGTAAAAACATACTTTTGTAGTTAGGAGATTGTTGACATAAGTATCATATACACTCCATATAGTAAATATGGATATAACAAATTCCAGTTACATGTACATTGTACAACGAACGTTTTTGAGCACGATTTATTCCTTCTTTATTATAGTCTAGTATAGAGATTTAAGGTTATAAGGACTCATCTGATATAAGGAACAATATTTTCTGCATCAAAAATGAAAAACAAGCAGTAAAGAGGTGGCGCAGTGGTCGAGTGGATAACGCTCTGAATTACCAATCCGGATGTATCCGGTTCGAATCCCGGCCGGGGCACTGGAAAATTAAGAAACGCTTTTCTGGTTAGAAACCCACAGGTAGTCTCACGTGGGCCGGTGCTATACACCGGGCATGTAAAAGAACAAATGGGTCTATTCGTAAAAGAGCCAGGATACTCAGATTCACTTGTATCTGTTTCTGTCTTTTTCAACTGTGCCTGTCAAGAATCTTGGCAAGTTCACCCAAGGGAGATATCCCAGGGTTGGTTGGGACTTTAAAACAATCTAAGGAAAAACATAAGCAGTAAAGTTCTCGCATATAGCGAATGTAATGATGTAATAATGTTTTGTCTTCTTCCCTATATTTGGCCCAGTTAATTTGCCATAATAAATACATACATCTTTAACTTTTATGGTAAAATTTATGTATTAAAAATATATGTTTAATTGCAATATGTACGATACTTGTGACTGCAGGGCTCGGGGGAAACCGAAAATGTGCTGGTTTGGATATATTGTGCTTTCTAATATATCGATTGGAAAAAAAGTGTTTTGCTACGATAAGCTCATAAAATTGTAAAGTTCTGTATTACCTGCATGTCCGTTGTTATGAACCTCGAACTTGGAACCAGCAGCTGGTGGGTCGAAGAAGATGGCAAAGTCTTTTAAAGTCGGGTCATATATTGTCTCGAGGGTTTGAATGTTTACCGGGGATTCCTGCCTCCCTGCACAGTCATTTGGAAATAATCTAGGCCAATGTGGTGGTCCTGTTGCAAAAAATGTAAGACTGTTATTTTTCAACGTAAAACAGTTGGCATCCTACTCGTATTACTGTTGCTAAGACGTATGTGTGTACATAAGTTCATGTTTTAGGAACGCTATATTAGGCTTGCTGTCTTAGCTGCGGTTATCCAAGCTACGAAACTTGTGTCTATCTGTAAGAGGAGTCTACTCAATGATGTACTCGTTTCCTGGCTACTGCATTTGTACTGTAAAACGAGCGTGAGTTTGTATATAGAGTCACCTCCCCTTGCAATGTCAGTTTACCTCGACCTTCCACTGGGGATAATTATCACACCTTATCCACTGTCACATTTGTACTTTGGTAAAACATTCCATGTACAGCGAGCAGAATATATTCTAAAAAAGTTAATGTATGTAAATGTTTGGAGGTTTTCTAAACGTTTCGTCTTAAATTGTGTTTGTTTAACTGTTCAACTGTTGGTTCCAGGTTCCCTATAAGACGTAGTTAAGCCTTGGCATGATTTTTGCTGGGGATGTTGCTTAAAGTAAAATGTATTAAGGTGGGCAGTCGATGCTCACTAAAATTAAAGAGGCACACCCTACAACCACAAAATGTCTATATAGAAATCATCTTTAATAAATTGCTATTCATAAAAAATTGTGAAACAACTCGAACTGTAAATGAAGGTTTTACGACACTGCAACACGTCTTATAGTTTGCTGATTTTACCGGGTTACTAGAATCGACAGCGATTTTACCTAAACTTTGACAATTCTTTCAATTTACGTATTGTTTCCAGTCTTTATGCTGATTGAAATTGCACCTAGTTTTAGGTATGCCTCTTTAACTGTTGCATCACTGTTGCAGTCATATATGCCCCCAGAGGCATTGGTAGTAACTTACCAAATTGATTATCGCCATATGACCAGAACGATACATCTGAAATGTTTACGACAATCGTATTAAAGTACATCATAAAAGGCATACAACTGGACGCAACAAATTAACATTACCTGTATCTTTTCTGATCATAAAAATGTACACGTTCACTGCCTTATTTTTTCTGTTTTCAGTATAAAATAAATCCAAATATTACAGAAGCCATCGAGGTGCACTTTGTTTGTACAAATGACTTATTTGATATTTATCTTAATTACGGCAAAAGTAGAAGTCATCATACAGGCATCGAAGACTATTTAAGAGTCAAAAGAGGACTGTCAACAGGTGGTTTTTCTAACAGATGCTCTGTCAGTCCTGGAAGCCATGGGTAATATCAAACTGTCATGCCAAAAGACTCAGTGTATTCGGTTGATACCCACACAATGTGAAGAAGTACTCTATATTTTCCTCTTTCGTTAGCGTTAACTGTTAAGTTGGTTACATAGTTCCATTATCAGTGCTATTGAATATGTATATGTGTGTATATTTTGTTCTGTATATGTAATGTGTGTACATTGTATATGGTCATATAGAGATTTAAATATTTGTATACTGACCTGTTTCAATTCATTTACTACATTCTTCGAAAATGCTTTTTCATTACTTTCTTAAAACATCTGTTAGATTTTTTCATCCTTAAATAATTTTGAATGAAAGTAAAATTAAAGTTTATGTTAAACACTGTCGCCTTAAATATGGTCCCGCAATGAGTGCCAAACACATGAAGAAATTTCGTTGAGTTCACTCCTTCGAAAAAGCTTTTTCGTTACATTCTTAAAACATTTGTGAGATTGTTCACCCAAAAATAATTACGAGTAAGAACAATACAAAACATGTAGATCTATAGTTTGTTTTGTTTTGTTTTAAGTATAGTACATGTATTGTCAAACATATAAATACATCTCGTCTGTGAGTAGCTAAGGTCAGATGTCAGAATATTCTCAACTTTATTTCTGACATTCTCCGTAACTACTTCTCATTTAAATTTTGTTTGTGTTATGGTGTCGACCACTGTTTGATGAATGTCTTGTGCTGTGTATTCTGTATGTCATAATGGCCTTTTAGCCTTAATGGATGCAATAAAATTGTTAATGTCTTAATAAAGAGTCAATTACGAAAGCCCTGGAGGGACACTTTTTGTAAGCACCTGTGACTTACATGTATTTGGTTTCATTCTTATTTGTTATAAGTTTATTATTATAACACTGATAACTCATGAAGACATGTCCATTATAATTTTCAATGAGATCATTTGTTAACAGTTATTGAAAAAGAAAAGATAATAAAAGGACAAGTGCAATAAAATGTGTGTATGTGTGCGTGTTGTGTGTGTGCGTGCTTGCGTGCATGTCTGCTTGCCAGCATGTGTGCGTGCCTGCACACCCTTACGCCATACGCTTCTTTCCACTGTAGTTACATGGACATTAGTTTTAGTTACATGCATTATTATGCACATGTTTACTTACAAAAGTAGCTAAACATAAACTGATTGCTTTTTAAAATAGTCTAAGAATGCAATAATTAACATTCTAACACTATTGGAAATTTCTCTTATATACGCAAAGAAGGATTTGAGCGTGATAAAACTATTAAGTATATCACGCTAGGCCATGTAGGCGTCCGGAACTATTTTTGACTGCTGAAATTCCCTCCCGTGTAATTTCCACACAACATATACGAGTGCACATGCGCTAATACGCCTTAGATTGGTATTGTTGTGAATAAATTATGTGATGTAAAACAAATCGTAGTAACATTTCCTACACTTCCGGTATCGTCAGCAATATCAGAAACAACAAAAATAAGATGAATAGCGTTTTATTTGAGGAGTAAAAAAGAACAGCCAAAATTTCACGAAATGCAAGGAATGCACGAAAACTACAAGTTTCAAGACAGCAACTTCATGAAAGCACAGCAAATAGTACCCCATCGAACATTTTTTTTGTTTAGATTAACGTGTAAGAATGGAAATAGATTTCCTTGCCTTTTACTTAAAACCCCAAAAAAGAAGAACTGCAATTGAAAAATGGCACGTGTTTGTGGCTAATTTGCAATCTAAAGTTTATATAATTAGTTTATGTCAAAAATGCATAAAGTATAAAAGAAACATTACCTGGGATAGCTTCTTGGAATACTGTAAATAAAAGACAGAATTATTATGAATGTAATGTAATAATTTATCCGATTATATAAAGTAAAATCCGTATAAAACGAACCTCTTGGAATCATTATTTTTTCTTTATATCCGGAGTTTGTTGTATCCAGATCACATTTTAATATGAAATAAATAAAGAAAAACACCGGGTCTGGAAAAAATGTTCGTTATATCCGAAATTTCGTAATATCCAGAGTCGCTATTTACGGAGTTTACTGTAATAGTTATTTAATTATATAGTACAAGTATTCGTGACCACCTGCTTGCAAAGACTTCACATATTGGCATTGTAACTGCACTTTGCTAGCTCCCTTTAAATGGGCAAGATGATCTGGAATGGTTTTCGTCATTGTGTATGACGAAACTTCTTCCTTTGGTTCCTTTCGCCAAAACACACCCTGTAAACTTGTACAACCTTCACCGCTAGTTAAGCGGGACAAATGTTGTGCTAACTTATGGTGGAGGTGAAAAATATAAAAACTGTGTGATTGCTTTCTTTAATAATATAATTTAAAGTGTTTTAAAATCCTTCAAAACTTGCTCTTAGCCTTGTGCCCGACCCTTTTGTATTTTAATGTTCCCGCGCGAAATGCCGACCTTAACGAAAGGAAAAGAACACTACCGCAAAATCGCGTAAACGACCACATTCTTTGATTTTTAATCCATCTTCTTGCAACGGCTGTGTTGGAATCTCTGGAGTAGGCACATAATATATATCCAGTTGCTAAGCGTGTTCAAGATGAACGGCAGACAAAAACTAACAAGAGATGTTTGCAAGTCATGTAACCCCCTGACGGTAGCCAATTAGCTGTTGAAGGTCAACGTAACCTTGACCTGTTGATCTCAGAATCGGTAAGGGTCATCTTCTAGTCATAACAAACCTACCTACTAGTACACTAGGCCTAAGTGTTATCTAGTTATTTATCGGCCAACTTCGATCTACCAACAGACCGACCTACATGTGCACACCACTATATCTCAATGTTTGTATATACTTAAATCAAAAGTTCTGCACGGTATAACTATTACCACAGAGGCTGAAATCGGATATTTTATTAATAATTAGAAAAACTTAAGAATTTTATGATTTTTCAATCAATTTACAAATATTCAATGTTCTAGACGCAGAGACGTGCAAATGTTTCTCTTTTGTAAGCTTCATAAAAAACGTACGACGAGTAAATTTTAAAATTTAAAGGCTTTCGAAAGGACTATTCTTTGATCAATACTAGATGGGTGTTCCGTAGAACACTTGTGTTGCTCTCTTACACTTTGTCAGAATAACCAATAACTAAGTACAAAAAGGGACATATCTCTGTAAAGTATGACATTGACATACAACATTTGGCGGCATCATGACCCCTTTGTCAAAATCAATACAATTTGAAAGTCTGATGAAAATATCTTAAGAAATAGCAAAGTTATAGCCAAGACAAAAAACGTAGTACAAAAAGGGGCACGACTCTCTCAAATGTGACGTTGATATACAAATTTTGGCGGCATCACGACCATTTTGTAATAAGCAATAAAATTTGGAAGTTTGATGAAGAAATCTTAAGAAATGGCAAAGTTATATCCAACATTAAGGTTTCAGGACCAAAACTAAGTACAACAAGAGCTGTCCCTCACAAGTGACGAATGCCCCCGAAAGAGGTACCTCACAGTCTGTGTCCTCTCCATGTGCTCAATAAATGTGCTATGTAATTTTAAAATCCTTCCATGCATGACAGAGTAACCATGCATACAGTTTTCCATTACTTTAAACACTAAGTGTGACCTTGACCTTTGAGGTAGGGATGTGGGTCTTGCATGCGACACATCCGCTTGATGTGCTAGACATTTGTGCCAAGTTATTTTAAAATCCTTCAAAGCATGATAAAGTTATAGTCCGAACACAAATGTATGCAATATACAGGATTCCATTACCTATAAACTCTAAGTGTGACCTTGACCTTTGTGGTAGGGATGTGGGTCTTGCACGCGACACGTCGTCTTGGTGTGCAAGACATTTGTGCCAAATTATTTTAAAATCCTTCAATGCATGACAAAGTTACAGTCCGGACACGAATGTGTGCATATATAGAGGATTCCATAACCTTCATACTCCAAGTGTGACCTTGGCCCGTGATTGGCCTACTATTTGGTAACCAATCAAATACAACCTTTGGCTATACTGGCTGGAAATTGCAGTCAGGTAAATTTCTCCTATTTTCTGGCTTCAAAATTTTACTTTTTAGGCATGACGGGAGACATGCCGGGGTCTCATCCAAATATCAAGCTAACATAAGTGCTCTTTTGGACGGACCTTGATAAAATTCTCATCAAATCAAAGAATGTGTGCATATATGCATATATAGAGAAATCCATTACCTTCAAACTCTAAGTGTGACCTTGACCTTTGAGCTAGGGACGTGGGTCTTGCACGCGACACGTCATGTTGATGTGCTAGACATTTGTGCCAAGTTATTTTGAAATCCTTCAATGCATGACAAAGTTACAGTCCGGACACGAATGTGTGCATATATGCATATATAGAGGAATCCATTACCTTCAAACTCTAAGTATGACCTTGACCTTTGAGCTAGGGACGTGGGTCTTGTATGCGACACGTCGTCTTGATGTGCTAGACATTTGTGCCAAGTTATTTTAAAATCCTTCAATGCATGACAAAGTTACAGTCCGGACACGAATGTGTGCATATATAGAGGATTCCATAACCTTCATACTCCAAGTGTGACCTTGACCTTTGAGGTAGGGATGTGGGTCTTACATGCGACACGTCGTCTTGGTGTGCTAGACATGTGTGCCAAATTATTTTAAAATCCTTCAATGCATGACAGAGTTACAGTCCGGACACGAATTGTAAGTGGGGACGCACAGACGGACGGACGGACAGACGGACGGACGGACGGTGCGATTTTAATATGCCTCCCTTCGGGGACATAAAAAGGGGCATAACCATTGAGGCTACAAAATTTGGCGGCATCACAACCCTTTTGCCATAAGCAATAAAAGTTGAAAATCTGATGAAGAAATCTTAATAAATGGCAAACTTATAGCTAACGTTAAGATTTTGTGACGGACGGATCTGCAGACAAAGCGATCCCTATGTATCGCCTTTTCTCCGAAAGAGCAAAAGACACAAAAATCTGTAGAAATGTTTGCGATTATAAACTTTACTGTATGTACAAAAATTGTGATAAACGTGAAATTCATGGTTTATGACGCCAATGCTGATTCAGTGATTTTGTATAAAATTTCTGAAAACCTTTTTTTTAAAAAAAAAAAAAAAAAAAAAAAAAAAAAAAAAACAAACAAAAAAGCAGTCGACAATTAAAATTTAATTAAGTCATTTCGAACCGTGCAGAGCTTTTGTCCCAAGTATATTGTCAAAATATAAATTTCGTTCAGATTTTTTTCTGCGATTGCGACACAATCAAATTGAAAGAATCTAATGCCTAAAAACTGGAGTAGGTATAGTTCATTAAATAAATAAACAATAAAATTTTAAATGACGTTAAAACCTTACCATTTAAATGTTGAAAATAAATAAAGCAAGAAAAAGAAAGTGTGAAACAAGTAAATGTACCGACCTGAGAACTGCCGAGGCATTGGCTGTCCCTCAAAACTTTCCACTAAAAAAGTAATGATTAAAAAAACGATACATCGAAAATCGAGTTTATGCATTTTTGTGTTCATAAACTAATTCTGAATAGATCTAGGTTCTTTATAAGTAAAAAATAAACGTCCGATAGGAGGTAATTAAATAACCTTTATTGGACAAAGAATGTGTAAACATCTGTGAAAAGCAAAGTTCACCCTTCAAAAAGTAATGTTAAATGTCGTCTAGTAAGTCAGTCATCTTTTCACTTACAATATAATTATACTATATAAGCATGTCTCATAAAAGAGACAAACTTGAACTTTATTATGACGTAATTTCGTTTTTATGAATTTATGCTCTGTCTTGTTGTTTTTTTTCGTCGGAACCTATTCATGTGTTGTAGGTACCGAGGATGTGTATTTTTATGCAATGTTCAATATATTTATATTGAAATAGACTCTATAAATAATTGTGCGGCAGAATTATACACATGTTCAGTAAATGATTAAACTATTTGTACAAAAAGAGAATGATTTTGTTCAAAGCACAAAGTGTATGAACAGAGTTTAGTATCTTTCTTGCATATCGGATCGGCATTTCCGGTGATTTTACCCATGCCAAATAATAATTCATTCTTGCATGTTGGATCGGAATTTCTAGTGATTTTACACATCCGCATTCGGGATTTCGACAGCAACATTCATGCCAACCAACGTTAATTCATGACATTGACTCTGGAAAATATATAGGGGCAGTCTTTTTAGATTTAAGAAAGGCATTTGACTTAGTTAAAAATACACCGTACGCAATCGCGATTTCGACAGCAACATTCAAACCAAACAGCATTAATGCATCTCATTGATACGTGGTTGAATGACATTGACTCTGGAAAATATGAATGGGCAGTATTTTTGGGTCGATTGTTAAAATCGAGCCAAAGTTAACAGAGTATATCGGCCTTACGGCCGAACGCACAACATACAAACAAGTAGTTCCATATAAACAGTTGTTAGGCATTATAGCGATTTCTGTTTTCAAAATTATATAGTAATAAATCTAAATAATTTAAAAACATTTCAGAATAGAATAATATTATTTCGTTATTGTTCTTTAAATGTATAATTAATTGTAAATACTATTAATGCGCGAACGAATGACTTGGACATAAAAATTTATAAGAACTCGTATTTTATCATGTACTCTATAGTCGGCGGACGTAGAGCAGTTGGTAGCGATGCTGGAAATTGAATCTGCGCTGACTTACTGTGGCAGACGCGAGTTCGAAACCCATCTAATACATTTTTATTTTACATTTTTCTTCTGTTTTACTTATGATTTTAAGACTTTAAACCATTTTAAATGTTTTACAGCAAATAATCATAGAAAACTTCATTCATGTCAAACTTATAAGGATAATATTAATAAGACATTCTGTATACATATTATTCGATAACATTAAAGTTCAGTCAGTAGTCGTGTCAGGTTTTGCTTGTACAACCAGAATTGGTTTCCTTTGGGTTCTTTTGGGGCCATGCCTCAACATCAATCATCACCAATTTCTAGAATATTTACATGTCAGTTTTGTTTGTGGGCCCGCTGTGGTACTTTGTATCACTGTTTTTCTTGTTCAGTTATTAATTTACTCTGTGTCTTCTTTGATCTTGCTCATTGTTCAGTTTTTGCCTACAATTTAGGATAGGAATTTATTTTGTATTATTGACACAATACAATCAACCCTATGGGCAAATCCCATAACTTTTGAATGGCATTAAAAGTTGTACAAACTTTGAATTTTCAGTTCAGGTTTGTAAAAATCCACTTCTCCGTTACCACTCACAGCTATGATACTTTATAGGGTAGTTGAACATACATGTAGTCACTGAATGCAAAAGGTAAGCACATGGGTTCCTATCAAAAGTAAAGTTTACACATATGGTTAAAGGTCAAACTCTGTGGACATTTGTGTCTCCAGTTTGTTGATAACTTTACTCGTGCATGGGTTGTCCTGATATTTACATATGTATGTGTACAGTCTGTGTTGTTCAGAGACAATCGACCCTCCAGCACTTTCAGTCCTTTGATTAGATTTAAGAAAGGCATTTGACTTAGTTGATTATAAAATTCTTTTACACAAACCCCAGTTATACCACTTTTCTCCAAACACAGTTAAAATACTTGCATCTTATCTGTCGGACAGAATTCCGGTTATTAAATCTGGAAATATCATTTCTAATACATTGCATGTTACATCTGGGGTTCCTCAGGGCTCTATATTAGGACCGTTACTGTTTCTGATTTACATAAACGACATTGCTTTCGAAACAACATCAGCTAATAAGGATTTATATGCCGACGACTCAACTTTTCATGAATCGGATCGCAATATACATATTGTGCAATTGAAACTTCAAAGAAATTTAAACGATATTAAAACGTGGTGTCAGTTAAACAATATGTTATTACATCTTACTAAAACAAAATGTATGATCTTAACTTCTAGCAATAAGCATAGGACCAACAAAAACTTATATTTAAATTTGACCATAAGTAATACACAAAAACAAAACGTAACTGTTCATAAAATTCTGGGTATTTATTTACAAAATACTTTGTTTGGGTGTACAACTTTCAAAAGTCTGCTCCAAAATAAATTCTAAAATTGACCTTCTGAAATGAACTTCTATTCACTTTACCGATGATATGAAAATCATGTTTTACAACGCATACGTTCAGAAAAGTGTGTAAATACTGTTTCCAAGCTACAAGCAAGAGTAGCAAGACTGATAAAAGGCAAATATTCTCGTACGAGTAGCACACAATTACTAAACGAATTACTGTGGCTTTCATTCTAAGATAAATGTCTGTATCATACAGCTGTACTTGTATATAAAGCTCAGCATAACCTTGCCCCAGATTATATACTTGACTTGTTAAATTTTTCCAGCAATAATATGTATAGCATTTTGTTTGCCACCGACAACAATATTGAAATACCTAAACAACGCACTATGTACATGCAAAATTCTTTAAAAATATTTGTGCACATACTTGGAACAATATACCTGTTAATTTCCGTTTTAGTCAATCTCTGAATTTATTTAAAAAAAAAAAACTTTAAAAAATAATAAAAAAACAGCTGAAGAATTGTATACTAGAATATAATGTGTTTATTGTATAAAGTAAGGTGTGAAATATATTCTAAAGTAAGAATGTTGTCTAAACGTGTTACAACTGTTTTTGTTAATGGATAAATGTTTAAATATGTCTGACATATGTTAATTTATTATTTAGTAAATTGTTAGAGAATTCCATGTTTTAACTAAGGTATATTTATGTTCCGTTGATATATCTGTACATGTTACCTTCTATAAATGAAGAATTTATTATTATTATTATTATCATTATTACACAAAGGGCGAAACACGATGTATTTTTTGTCGAGTTTTCGATCGGGCGGGTTTCAATACGCCGTGCTTTCGCCCTTAACGGGTCGTGTTTTAGACTTTCGAGGCAAAAGTCGAAAACTCGCAAATAAGCAATTTTGTCGTGTTTTTGCCTTTCGACTTGGCAGGATGAAAGGTCGAAAGCACGACAGATTAAAGGCGAAAACACGACGAAAGTCGAAAACATGACGTACTTTTTCGTCCAGTTTTCGAGTTGTTTTAGCATTTTCGACTTCCGGGGCGAAATGTCAAAAACATGAAAACTCGCCAAGTAGCTATTTTGTCGTGTTTTCGCCATTTGTTTCTCGTATTTTCGCCTTCATGCTAGCTACTTGATACTCAAATTAAGTACAAACCTATTAATAATACGCAATATACTTTCCAGGAGTATTGTTCATCTTAGACTATTTTGCTGTCTTCACTTCACCAATGCATATTCACAAAATATAAATCACAGTGAATTTTCGTCGCCAAATTATTCAATTTGAATTAAGCCAACTATCAGACACACATCGTATTTACATTTTAAATATTTATGGTATATAAAAAGCAATAGAAACATAACGCATATCGTGAAATCGGAGGGTTCTGTGTTCGTAAGTAGGACATGATAATTCCACATTGTCTCTCTGTTTCTTCAAGTTTTTATTCCATCTTGAACAGCAATGAATATAAGATGCATTAATTTATTGCGAATCCGAGAAAAAATTGAATGAAATAAAAAAATTGCAACCGCTGTGTAGGAATTAGAATTAAGCCCTTGCGACACATGTTGAATAAACTCTGCGGGAGATACTTTTTCATAAGTTAGTGATTGGCTTTAGTAACTGGGAATATGTGGACATTTTTGGACGAGGCACATACATTGTGTACCTCAAATTTAATAAACTTTTTTCATTTCGCAAGTAGTCAAATTAATTTTCAATAACAAGTGAGACGTTCCCAAAGATTTTAGGAACAGGGTACCGCATCATCCAAAACAAAGATGGCGTCGAAAAATACACAATGGACAGCTATTATACAGGTTTGCAAAAAAAAAAAAACACACGGAAACCAATCAAATCATCCTTTCAATTTTAAGTAGGATGACTTTTATGTGTTGTCTATCAATGAAGTACCTTTTCCAGACGAAAGGTGAGTTTACGATGAGACATACTGTAAAACAAAAGGTGAAAAGTTATTTTTTTATTTTATTTTTAGAGAAAGCGGTCTGTAACACACAGAACAAACAAGACTGGTTACAATTATACAGTGTGTATTTACTTCACTGTTCCAACAAAATAACAGACATTAATTCTCTTTATGTAGTTTGATTTATTTTATCTATGTTTGGCGGTGTTTGGCCACGGCTCAAGATCGGGCTGCCGACAAATACAAATGGCTGGTCCATACCGCAAATACAAAAGTTCAAACATAAAGCAATCATAAAGCAAGAAAAAAATCAACATAAAGCAAATCATAAATCCAAAACGAAAGTGTAAATTACTTGAGCCCAACCCTGGGAGACAGAAATTGGACTCGGAAAACTTGGTGTCCTGATAAAAGTTTCGTTGACAGCCGCACATAGAGTAATATCCCGACAGAGCCTGGCCTTAAAGCTGCTCGTTCACAGTTTTCGGTTATAAATTTAATTTCTCCAAAATGATATACTAAAATATGAAATGTAAACGTAATGACTAGAATCAACAACTTATATATGGAGTTTACTGTGTACCCAAAGGGGTCTATGCAATGGTGCAACAGTCGCATAAAGGGGCACTCCTTACGTCTAGCAGATTACTAGTATATATATTCTCTTAACAAAAAGGAAAATACCTCATTTCATCACAAATTATCAACATTGAGACCCTCTGTTATAAATCGCTATCCAGCCAATAACTTTGCATAGATTATTGAATGCAACGTATTTTAAATACAGAGAAACCAGAAATTGTAATATGTGATGGAGATTCTGCATTACTTATCGTAGCCTTTATCATACTTTACTCATTTGCCTTGAGGTAACCCTCAGACATTGTAGCTTTGATCTCTTTTTATTTCCTGTAAGACCTCATGATTAACTTCCACATGCAAGGAAGAAAAATCGTTTGATTATTTAGGTTTTTGAGTAATCTGATGTAAAAAAATTAATTTTATGAAACACAGTTGTTGTATGGATAAGAACAAAACTTTTATCTCTGTAATATTAAGCCTCTTTTACCGAACTAGCAGTTTTACCTAACTATATAATTACCTAACTATAAATTTACCTCACTTTTTATTTGCATAATCTTTTTAATCATCAAAACGAGGAAGGAAGTGTGTACTTCAAAAACCCATTACAGTCTATTGCTTGCTTATCCGAACTAAAGAAGATTAGGTTCTTGTGTTCTAATAAACTTTATGACTTCGTATTACATTAAACATGTACTTATATTGTAAAAGTTGATAATTTCTTTTCTTACACATTTACAGGATAACGCATGTTAACAAAAAGCAGTTGTTTTTTTTTGTAATTTAAAACGTTAGAAATTTCGGAAAATGGTGCCTGAAGCAAGTTTTCCGAGTGCACAGTGCCTACTAACCACGTGACTAAGACATCGCTTTGAATGATATTACATCTTGTTAACCACCGATTATGATTGTACATGTAAAAACATGTATCTTCAAGCTTAGGACATTAAATGTTCGGCTGCTCGCGTTCTTATGGTGGCTGATTTCTGGCGCCAATACCACAAATGACATATATTTGTCGTGTTGGCGGGGGCACCAACACGCAAAATAAAAAATTGTCGTTCTGGCACTGCCGGCCAACACGTCAGAACGAAATGGCAGAAATCAACCACCATACGTTCTTAACACTGTAATATTTCTTAAATCGGTTTGAATTGTTCTCTTTCCGTGGGGAAAACAGTTAATGCATTCTTCGCTCAAAACAACAATCGAGTACTTAACAAAGACATTAGATCATCACGAATTTACTTCTGATCAAATAGTCTAGTCTCAAGTAGTTTTTCTTTTGTTATATCCGTACTGTTTTAAACAATAGTGTGAAAGTAAAAGTTTAAACTTTTATGTTAAAAGAATCTGTTCATCCAGTCCTGCGAAGGCCGGAGCTATTTTCTTTTTATGCAAACGTATTCCCTTCGTCACAAAAATAATTCATTATTGTTATGAAATTAAGTGTGACTTTGACCACTTGCCCCATAGTCTTTCCGAAATGTACAGACTATAGCATATGGCATTTGTTTTGTTTATTTTCAAACTGAACCACAATGTCATAGACCCAAGTACAACAATATATGACATATATGGCGACATAGTCAATGCAACACGCGAATGTAAATGTAATTACATTTTAACTCATAAAATTATCCATATTAGCTGAAAGACAAAGAAATTTGATAGAGAATACTAGAATTTATAATGTGTTGAAAATATTCCACAATTGGCATGTCTGGTTCAAAATCGAAAGCAACACGATGTACCTGGTGGATTACTCTAAACAAGTTACAGTAGCTGGAAATTTCAGAAACGCTTTTCAGTGTTTCCCACCCATCTAGAGATGAACTGGTTAGAAACCCAGAGGTAGTCTCACGTGTATCGGTGCTATACACTGGAAATGTAAAAGAACCAAGGGGTCTATTCGTAAAAGAGCTAGGGTCTGGTACTCGGATTCCCTTGTATCTGCATCTGTCTCTCTTTAACCTGCGCCTGTCAGGAATCTTGGCAAGATAACCCAGGGAGAAGTCCCAGGGTTGTTACAAAACCGCCCTAAAAGAGTTAAGAGATACTAATATCAACATAAAAAGTACCATTTCTGTGTACACATGTAAAAAAAACATTCACATGTTAAGATTATATATAATTTCTCAAGTTTTCACTTTACATAGTAAAATTAAGGTGAGAATAAAGGGCCTGAAACGAAATTTAAACGTATATACATAGATCCAGTATAACTCGCATATAAATGTTTACGACTTTCTACTAAAATATTATGGCAGGTTTTGGCACTATACTTAACAATATTTTCATTGGATAGAATGTATTCAAACTTTTCAGATTCACTTTACATTGGGAATATATCATTTTGCTTAACACTTTTATCATATAATAATTCTCTGATATCATCATACACTGGACAATTAATACATACGTCAGTTTCATTTTTCAACTTCGTCAAGGCAATGAAAGCATCTTCTTTCATGTACTTATTCCAGTATCGATCTTTCAGGGGGCTACCCCACAGCGGAACTTAGCTAAAACACTTCGATAATGTCTTTGTAAAATGCATGACTTTGCATATTGCTCATACTTGTACTCTGTTTTAAAAAGATTTGTTACCAGACAGTCTATCCCTCGACCCTATATCAGAATTTATACTTTTGTGCCATTTGATCTTAAACCGTTCCATTAAGGCATTAAGTAAACACTCGATGATATTGACTGATGTACTTTTACTATAGTGTTTGTCATCGTTAAGCGTTATATTGACGACGCTTTTAACCCCATATTACTCTTTTATAGATATATTTGGGTAGATACAAAGATAATGTACATTGTACATGCATCTACAACACAAAGAATACCTACAGCAACTAACAATTATTATCGCGTGTAAGTGACTTGTGTAGGTTATTCTGTTATGAAATACATTTGTTCTAGATCTAAAAGCCTTTTCTACGTAATTTCCAAGATTCTTTAAAATACTTTTTTATCAAAGTTAATCAGTTCTGTAAATTTGTACACTATTTGGACGCTTCCAATAATAAGGTGATATAAATGGTATGACACACTTTAGCGTGCATGCATACTCCGCTCTCAAACCACCGCGACAAACTAAAAGTGTCAGTCATATTATAGAGGTTGATGTACAAAACATATCCAGACAAACTAAAAATATTTGGAATTTTGAGTTTAGTCAGGTGTTTTTGAAAAGTTTTGACGTAAGCAGTTGTTTATGTACGTTGTAAAGGGAAGTAACCACTGTTGAGACTCCAGTTCAGACAATAACTGTAGGTTGTGTCTGTCTCAATCCCGACAAAACTCAGTCTTATAACCGATAAGGATCAGTCAGTTTTAAGTCATACAGTAAACTCCGCTTATAACGAACTTAAAATTGCTTCTTATATTCGTCCGGAGTTTATTATATCCAAATAACATTTTCATGTAAAATAAAGAAAGAAGAAAAAACCGGACAGAGAAAGTGTGTCCCTTATATCAAGAATTTCGCTATATTCGGAGTCGTAATATACGGCATCTACTTTATATATACCAAATACCTCATAACAAACCGTGTAGATAATTTTAACTTTTATTGTTTATGTTCTGTTCCCTATACATACATTCATATAAAGAGAACCAAATTGTGTGGCATGCTCAGTATTTATTTACAATCGGCCTTATTTCAGCGTTCACCCTCCAAAAGCCTCTTGTGACTTACCAAGGTTATCAAGACTTGTCACGTTTTAAGGAAATTAAATAAATTTGAAACAATGTAGAAATCCCCTATGTTGTTTAAGTTGGATATATAAATAGCAAAGACAAAGATAAAATAAAACATCCCACATCGGCAGAGTAGGAACACGACTTTCGTCTGCAGTATGGCTCCTGGACAGCTTCTAGTTTTGATTGCGTGCATGACGCTGGTCGCTGCTCGCACCGTCCACCTGGAAAAACTTGCCCTCTCGGTGACTGATGATTCAAAAGGTATGTTGTTTTATTTACCGACTGATACGGATTATAATCAAGATATTGGAAGTCTTAAGCTTCGGTTCTTTTTTATAAGTAATAACGACCAATTGTAAAAAGTTCTAATATCTAATCAAGATACTGTAAAGTGAATCTAACATGTTCATGAGTTGTGGATAAGGAAATCCCACCCGAGGGTGGCATTTCCTTATCCACGACTCAATGGACATGGTAGATTTATTTTCTCACCGTTTAAATCGCATTTTCACACAAGTAAGAAGGAATACAGGATGGGGATGAAAAAGTGAAAAGCAACTTTTTCTCGAATTTTACTTCAAAACTGCTATAGATGGATAGAAAATGATCTAACTAAGAAAATGAATACCAACAAGCCTATGTTTATTTCAAAAATAACTATTTTACGGTTATTTTTCGATTTTTATGTCTGCGTAAAAATAGTCCGACAGCGATGTGAGATAAGCGATGTGAGATATATAAAATAAGTTCTGTACAACAACAAAAAGTGTAAGCGTGCAGTAAGGCAACACAACAGTGTTCCACATTTGCCAGTATTTTCAGCCTAATCTCAATTATTTGTTAATATTATGGAAATAAAATAGATCTACATTCTGCCACGGCGAAAAGTTAAACAAATTATTTTCATTTACAGTAACTGTTCTTGTAGAATATACTTCATTTAAGATCATTTAAAGTTGAGCACTATGCATTCAAATTTGTCTCACTAGAAGATGCTGACCCTTCCATGTCCGAAATACTGACGTCGTTGCTTAGCGACCATGGTTATACATCGAATGACCTGCAAGAATGTAGCAATGGATCCTGCAAGTTCTGCAAACATAAGTTCGTTGAAGGTAACAAAGTTTTCGTGTATAATTGTTCTTTGTAATAAGGTTTTTGGAACATACACTTATTTAAAGCACAATATTTTAATGGGTCCATTGTAAAATATTGTTATTTAATCTTGATTTGATAAATGCCAAACAGCGAAGTGTATGTTAAATAAATACATTTGTGTGTGTATGTGTTGAGGACTGTAAGTCTTTTCCTATTTATAGGGTAAGTGTTAGTTTGTTGAATGTGCTATAATTTTCCTAACATTGACACAAGTTAAATAATACAAGAAATACATTTATCTTTAATGACTCTTCTATACCCAGATACGGGTAGATCCTCTAAATCAGGAATTCGGGAAATATTATGCTATTGTTGAAAGTTTTTTAGTATTGCGCATTTGCTAAGTTGCCCTCTAATGTAGATAGATCACAGTTAAACTCCGCATCTACACACAGTGCTAATTATCAGAAATATATCTAAGACATTTTGAATGTTTCTGCTTCTTTCTTTTTATATATTGAAGCCAATAAGTAAAACGTGCGGTATAGATGATAATTGTATATATAATCACGCTTTAGTACACTCTTGTATCTTGTGTATGTCATCATGCTTAAGCTTATATTGTCGAAGTAAAACAAGGTTTCTGCATCATTGTAGCTTGTGTCGTGGTCTCAATTAAAGGAGGCCAGCTCATGTTCGAGATCACCATCAATGGCAAGATGTTTTTCGAGGCAGAAGTATCAGGTAACTAACGTTATTTCCGATTGGTTACTAGTATTTCATTTACATTTGCGACGGTAAAATAACGTTTATATAGTTGCACGAACCGAACTATCAATAAGTATGTATTTTAGAGTTTTTATCGTTGATACCGGATAATCCATATAACCAACCCCCAGAAGAGTTTCAGTTATTTTAGGTTTCGGGGGATAGTGCAAGATACAAAACGTGTGCCGTTCCAGAGACACTCTTGGTTCTTTAACATGTCCAGTGTACAGCACCAATACATGGTACCTCGGTTTTTAGATCTCACCCTAAAGACCACCCGGAGGAGCGGGGGATCGACCTGCGATCCCTGGATTACCAGTCCAGCGCGTTACCAATGGACCACTGATCCGCTCCAAAAAATATATAAAAAAAATACATACATACTTTCAGTAAGGAGCGGATCAGTGATCCAGTGGTTAACACGCTGGACTTGTAACTAATGGTCTTCTGGATGAGACGTAAAACCAAACCGAGGACCGATGTATCGGCGCTGTACACCGGGCATATTAAAGAACCAGGGGGCGTCTCTGGAACTTCTTGCACTATCCCCGGAAACCTAAAACAGCGTTGGTGTACCAACGATAAAACTACATACATACATATGATCAGTAATGGTCGCATTAGAGCAGTGTGCGTTAGAATAGGGTTAATCTTTTAGTGATTTGGACATTTGCGACAGTATATACAGTTTTAAAAATCACCGTTAAAAATTGCGACCGATAGTATAAACAGTCGCCAAATATCAGCATAACAAAACAGTTATTTAATAAGTCTATAACTGTATGCTGTTAATTCCATATGAATACTTTGATTTAAGTCAAGTTATTTTTATATACCGTATCTCAAGTGTGAATAGACTTCAACAGTAAAATGCCCTGTGACATTAGTGACATTCTCACTGAAAGTAGCCATCAGAAAATGAAATGTGAATTTCAAATCCGGAGGTCCCCTGTTGCCGGTTCGAATCACCACCGGGGCACTGGTAACTTCTGAAACGCTTTTCAGTGTTTAAAATTCCCTTGTATCTTCATCTGTATCTTCAACCTGTGCCTGTCAGGGATTTTAGCAGTTGACCTGAGGAAAAATCCTATTGAATACAGGGAAACTATTGTCAGAAATTGATAGTCCAACGATTTTGCAAGATTTACATTCATTCCCATTAGCTAATGAGAGAAAATACTCGGCTTCAGTTACTTCTAGCATGTCTTCAATGCAATCATTGCGATTTAAGAATCTCACAGTACCACATTTCGGTATGACGATTTGAAAGGGTAATATGACTCAAAAGGAATATCAAACTATGGTTAAAACTAAAACCACAAAATGATTGTAAAGTAGTATATTAAACTCAAACAACAAGAATTATGCGGAATATAAAATTTCTATTGACATAATCGTAGGATTTATTATATGCGCATCACCGCTAATGCATCATTTATTTTCTACATTGTACACGCAGTGAAACTTTAAAAATCCTGTAACAACTATACTTCCTGTTTCAAGTATTTGTCATAAAACTTTAATTTCCTGTCTGTATATTTATGCAAAGTGAGAAAATTGCTCAGCTGTAAATTAATAATTCAATAATTGAATGAGCCTGGTTTTGCAGTGTCATCTTTTCACGTATAGTTGTTGCATGTGTTTAATGCCCACTTCAACCCGTATTAAACAAACAGTGAGTTTACACGTACAATCGTTCCCGTGAAAAACCAGTACTAGATCCTCCCTATCCTCCATAGAAAACTGCCAACTAACATGGTCAGTAACAGGACTGGAACCCATGCCCCTCAATCTATAAGAGGAGTTAGCGACTTAAACCACGTATACTAAATACTTAAAACCAGTTCAAATTAAAGATAAAAAAGTATCAACAGCTACTGAAATAATTGAAAGTGAAATGATATAATTGATCTGTAAAGCTCAGATTTGGATCAAACAAAACGGAATCCGGTATGATCTGCAGGCTACTGGTCGTAAGGCAAGACAGTTATTCCCCATTTTGGTTTACATGTACAGTATGTAGAGATATGTCCTGAAATAGGTACATTCAATATCTAGATATTGATTTTTTTTTCTCATTCATGTAGCTAAAATATGGTTTACATGTACAGTATGTAGAGATATGTCCAGAAATACGTAATTCAATATCTAGATATTGATTTTTTTTCTCATTCATGTAGCTAAAATATGGTTTACATGTACAGTATGTAGAGATATGTCCTGAAATACTATGTAATTCAATATTGATATTTAGATATTGATTTTTTTCTCATTCGTGTAGCTAAAATATGTAAGACATACGTATGTTTCTACAATCTATTTAACAGTATCAAAGACTATGTGCAAGCCAATTAGTTTCATTCCCGATGTAAAAGAAATCTGTCTTGAGTTTACGAACATAGATTTGAAGAATATGGCCGGATGCGTAACCGTTGAAGTCAAGGTAACGTTTAAACTTATTTTATTTTTCAACACATGTTTCAATCACATATGATAATACAGATGGTCTTTGAAATTCTAAAGGCCCATGGTGAAGTTGGATGTTACGCGTAACACTTTTGTTTCCAAGAAGAAAGTCCTGCCGGCGAAAATGATCGTAGTTTTAAAAAAAAACAAAAAACATGCGCAACGTTTCATCTAAAATCACAAGTAATAATAAACATAACACAGTATTGTTTTGAGATGATACTGCAACGAGGAAATGGCGTAATATCAACATTGTTTAGAGTAAATAGATCACAGTTCCATGATTCTATCAGTAAATGCATTATGTCATGATATGAGTAAATTCAAAGTGATAATGGTACTTCAAAGTTCTTATTGAAACAGTAAGATACAGAAATGGTAGTAAATAAAGAAATAATATCCCAAGACGACGCCAAGTATTGTAAAACTGTATATAACGACTCCGGATATAGCGAAATACCGGATATAAGGAACACATTTTATGGGCCCGATTTTTCCTTCTTCATTTAATATGAAAACGCTATATTGATATCACATACTCTGGGTATAACGAACAAAATAAGATGGTCCATTGTGTTCGTAATATACGAAGTTTACTGTATTACAAACTCTAATTTTTTCTAACACTTTACAGCTGAAGTGGATGATACCACTGAAATTCAAAATCGGATGCTTTAAAATCCCACACGCTGACGTAGAGATGCAGGGCACAGACGATGCAGGGATCCAGCAAGAGACCCCCAATGAAGTTTTAGATATTCTAAAACCGGAAACCGTGCTGAAATTCTTGTCTCTAAAGACAAAAAAATAAGATGGACAATTCAAACAAATTGAATGTGCTGTTATAAATCCTCTCGAAAAACTACTCTGACATTACACGTGCATTTAGAGACATGAATATCTTTATACGTATTCCTTTTATTTCTATGTTTGTATGCTTGCTGTTAAACAGTTAAAGTAACATGTTCTATTGTTTGATAAGGCCAAAGAAAACCTTAAAACGGTGAAACAGGACAATTTACAAGTGTTGGTTAATTTTTAGCTGGCCGTATAAGACAGGAAAGAAATGTCTATGTTCGTACGTGAAAGATTATATTATGATTCTTTTGATTTACCGACTTAAAAGAAATAAATTTACATCATTCTACTTGTATATTAAATGAGCTAGAAAAGGACCATTAATATTAGTAAAAACTAAATGAGTGCCATGTATGGTATCTGCGAAACGCAAAGCAAGAAATAGAAACCAAACGTACTGTTGATCAATTGTTACAACAAATGTATCCGTCTATTCATTAAACAAAATAAAATGTTGCTGTTTTGTTTTGACTTGCATTGCGAAACACGTTACGAGGGTCATCCAAGGAGTTTTGGCATTGGGGTTTGATTTCTGAAATGCGGCGTTTTATCGAACACTTGTTTTATTGCAAACCTTCAAAGTATCCCCTGTACCAAAAGTCCAATGCACATTTTTGTAACCTTTTTACCTTCCTTTGGTATATGATGATGATGATGATGATGATGACACTGGTATATAGCGCTGCCAAGAGAACTTCTGAAGTTATATTTCTTCCCAGAAAGCAATTTTTTAAGCCCTTGGAAATAAAAAAAAGTCGCATGGTCTGATGAGTGAGGCGGATGGTTTATAACATGCACGTTTTCAGACACCAAGAAAGCCTTATAACATCCCCGCACCTGTGAGAGGAGGAGCTGTCATGAATCAGATGGGGTACCTGACCATCTCTTATCGTAAAACTTTTAAATTTTCTTCAGCATAGAGTTCTTATGGACAATTAGCCCGCTAGAATTAAAACAAGAGCTGTCAGTAGGAAAGCCCGCTCGACTTTTCTCAGTGCTTGCCAATAAAACATAACTTGTCAGTAAAATAACCCGAAGGATCTGTATAAACAAGGGCAACTTAATTGTTTGATATCCCTTAATACAAGAGCAACGTTTTAAATTAACACTTCAAGTGGTGAATGATATACGTGCATGACAGTGCCAGTTGCACACAAGACTTTACTAAGAAGTGTTGAGTACAAATCAACAAACATTTTCACGGGTTATTTTCTCTTGCTCCCCCCCCCCCTTACAGTAGTGTCATGTTTCCATTTCTTATCTAATGGTTAAGTCAACCAGTGGACAAGAAAGAAATTTTTAACTGAGTTTCTAAGTAAAAAAGGACAATAATTCAAATGAAATCATTGACATAGTTACCTTCTCCTGTCTATGTTTGAGGATCATGATGGTAAATAAGTATTCCAACTTTCGAAGTAAATTTCTCTAACAGTTCAGCCAAAAAAGTGAACCGGTACGAACAACTTAACCGAGGTTCTAAGTCGATAAAGGGCCTTAATTAAAAAATGATTTCTTCTCTTGCCTACAGATGGGGTAATGATGCAAACAAGAATTCCGCGTTTCAAAGCAATATCTCACAGGGTTAAGTCAATAAGTGGATTTTACCCATATTCAATGTTTATCTAAGTAAAAAAGGCGCATAATTCTAACAAAAACCTTCATAGAGTTATGTACTCTTGTCTGTGGATGGAGGTAATGATACTAAATAAGTAATAATGGTAATATTCAAAGCAATATCTGAACTAGTTTTTAAATGAAGTAGGGTGGTACGAAAAACTTAACCAAGTTCAATGCATTTCAAGTCGAAAAAGGAGGTTATGATGCTAAACTAGCATGGTAAGTGTAAAAGCAATACCTCTAATGGCTTTGAAATAAAGTAAATTAACCAAGGTGTGCACCCAACTCTTCGAAAAGTCGAGGTAAAATAGGCGTACAACATGTTGTCTGTACTTATGGTTCTCTTGGCAATACATGGTCTTGGACAGAAACTATTATTGCATCATTTGATAGTCTACTTTAAAGTGTAATGCGGTATGAAAAAAAAAGTTTCTATCATTAGACATTTTGCTCATATGAAAATATCCGCCACCTCGGGTAACTGTTTTGCTGGAATTCGGCAGAGACTCGACCTCGTTCCCGCCAAAACAGTTGCCATTTCGCTCTGAACCTCGTGCTAATGATAGAAACTCTGTGACAGACGACTTTCGTGACTTATTTGTGACGTAAACATGAAAATGCATCATTTCAATAAGCCTACTTTAAAGTGACAGTATGAAAGAGAATGTTTCTATCATATGACATTTAGTTTAGATGGAAATATCCGTCGACCCCTGTAACCGTTTTGCGGCATTTATATATTTTCAAACCATTTGTATTTCGTCACCCAAATAAAACTAAAGAGAATGTCAAGGCTTTACATTTATTTCAAGTTTTTCATCGTCGTTAAACATATAGAACATTTAAATATGAAAATTACAATTTGACCATGTTATTGGGCGCTTTGTTTAAACTAACGTTCGTTATAGGTCCATTTATATTGTTGATGTATACATACAGTTGTTATGACTATATTCGTAATAGCTACAGTGGTTTTGCTTTAACGGTCTGCTTCCCTATTTTAAAAGCTGAAAGGCACTATAAACAGTCATATTTTTGTCACTGTTACACTCCATATATCACTTGAAACAAACGTTACTGTTTGTAGAAAAGAGGGGGCGGTACCAGTGCGCACTGATACATTTCGATCTGCAGTGTTGCTTTTACGAATGGTGTCAATGTCGGTAACGGTTTCTCCGCCGGTTCCGTCCATGGCAATCTCGTGTGGTAAGCTGTCTATCTCCATCATAGAAGTGACCAATACAGTTTGGCTCACAAGGGTCATTTCTGAAAACAAAATACTTGAAAACATATAATATACGGCGAATCAGGCCCAATAACAAATGTTTCAAGAAATGCGGGTTTTTCACGTGACATGGAAGCGTTTTGCGACAGAACATTTATGTATGAAAAGTTTTGAAAATGGTGTTATTATAATATCTGTAAGATACAGAAAAACGGCGATGGTGATAATTTAACAGCTTTATTCACATTAACTCTTAGTTAAAGGATCATCTGCTGAACGGGTATTGTCATACTTCGTATCATGAAAGTGCAAACAGTTTTAAGAACGAAACATTTTTGTATGAAAAGCCAAATGCAATGAACGTAAAAACATAAGAGAAAAAGAGTATCATGAGGCTGAATAATCAATCGATCGTTGGTTCGGGCCCCGATATAGACTTGGCTGTTTATGCGAGAGATTTGGCCGTTTCTTTCGGACGGACGGACAATCACCCACTTCCCCAAAAACCTTACTAAGATTTGCTTTCGCTCTAGATTTGGGAACTTTAATGTATCCGCCATTTTTAACAATCTTTATAAAGAGTATATGAATGCACTGTTTCAGAAAGTTTTGTTCAGCACTTCTTTGATATCAAATCTTTATACTTACATGCATCTTGCATTGGGATAGGCAGGACAAGTTCCGACCTGGCAAGGGTTCACAATGCACCTCAGACGTGATGGGGGACAACCTGCAATAATATAAATAATTGTTAATTTGTAAGAATGTGTGTTAATTGAACGAACGTGCCTGTTAGGAATCATTTATCGTTACAAAACAATCGGTGTCAAAACACCAGTTTTGGACTGAAATTCTGTCTTTAAACATTTTGCGAGTAAAACCGCGCTCTCTTTAAATTGTGGATACTAACTGACTTAAGGATCAGACAAGTTCCCATGCTATGTTCCACACATAAAGGCTCATTAATTGTTATGCTTTTATCACTTAAACACATCTTCTTAACTACAAAAGGGCCATGGTGGCCCTATATCGCTAACCTGATTATCATTGCACTTTAAAAAGAAGAAAGTAGGTCAAAAGGTTATAATCAAGGACAGCCATAGGAATGTTCAAAATCCAATTTTGGAAATTAGACTAACAAATGGTTGAAATTTAATTTCTCTACCTTGAAAACGAAAAGTAAGCCAGAGGCCAAGGTAATAGTTGAAAATTGTATTCAAAGCTGATTTTTGTATTGATTATAGTCCCGGCGGTCGGCCATAGGATTTGCCTACAGATGCAGATACAAGGGTATGCAGGTACCAGACCCTAGCTCTTTACGAATAGACCCCTTGGTTCTTTAAAGTGCCCGGTGTATAGCGCCGATATACACGCGAGACTACCACTGGCTTTCTAACCATTTCATATCTAGATAGGTGGGAAACACTGAAAGAAATTTTGTAAATTTTTTGGAAACCACCGCGATTCCCCATTTGAAACGATACATATGGTTCAAATTTCATTGCTGTTGCTACATAAGAAAGTGACCAATGTTTTAACTGTGACATTGACCGACCTTGGCTTACTGACCTTCTTTTCTTTGTAGCTGCAGCAGCATAATTGATAAAAAACTGTGCATATGATTCAAATTCCATTGCTGTAGCAACAAAAGAAAGTTGCACAGTAGGTCAAGATCAAAGTTAATTACTAATTTCAAAACTGTATACTTTTACCAAATTTGATTGATGTAGCTTAAAAACAACGCAGATAAGACGAGGTCAAATAAATTTGCATGCAAAACTGTCAATAGAATTCAAGCGTCAAAACAAGAAAAAGAAGGTAAAGTCAAAGGTCAACCAATGATGACAGTTGAAATACATATGCAAATCATTGCTAACATTTTATTGATGTAACTTCAAAACTGAAAGTAGGTAAGTAGGTCAAGGTCAGCCAAGGTCAGAGTTGAAATCTGCATTCAAAACTATCCATAAAGTTCAAATTCCAGCGATGTAGCTTAAAAAAAAAGTAGGTAAGTAGGTCAAGTGGCCCCGGTGGTGGGGACTACTTTGACCCATGGTGAATGATTTGAACAATCTGTGTACATGACTACTAGGCAATGCTACCAGCTAAATATCTAAGCTCTTGGCCTTGTGGTCTGAGCCAAGCAGATTTTTAAATTGTTTCCTATATACCATAAGTAAAGTGAGGATTTTGACCGGGGTCATGGTTTGAAAAATCTTGGAAGAGGACCATAGGGCAATACTGTCTGCAATATATTTAAAAGGAAAAGAATATTTTTAAAGATCATTCTTATATAAGCCTATCTAAAAAAACGGTGACCCCGGGGCGGAGTCATTTTGACCCGGGGTCATGGTTTGAACAATCTTGGTAAAGGTCTATAAAGCGATGCCACTTGACAAATGTCCATGCTCTTGGTATTTTGATATAGTAGAAGTAGAATTCTTTTTGAAATATTTCCCTTTTTATCTCTGTAAACATCAAGTGTCCCAGGACGGAATTTTGGCCCGGGGTCATAATTTAACAATTCTTAGCAGAGGTCCTCTAGTCGTTGTCACATGCCAACTATCTAAGCTCTGGGCTCTGTGGTTTCAGAGATTTTTTTTAAAGCTTTTATTATAGAAACCTATCTAAAACCAAGTGACTCCAGGGCGGGGTCCATTTTGACCCGGGGGTCGTAATTTGAACATTCGAGGTAAAGGTCCGTTTGAAAATGCTACATGCCAAGCACCCAAGCTCTGTGCCTCCGATTTCTGAAAAAGAATATTTTTCCTTTACATTGTCATGAAAACCAGAGTTCTGCATGGAATTATATTGGTTGAACAAATTTAGTAGAGGTACATGCAAGAAACATCCTGTGAATTTCGTCGGTTAAGTAGGAACTTTTTTAGAAACAAATATAGGACGACGGGTGATGTACAACGGACGGACACCTACCGACCCTAAATGCTCACACCTGACCACAAAGTAGTGGACAAGTGAGCTTATAAGATGGTATACAGTTGCGCGTTTCAAATAGTAAGACTATCTATGTCTAAGTTAACTATTATTCTAAAACCATAAAGGGAATACGAGCAACTGTGAATTGCATGTAAAGACATGATAACCACTGCGATCCGGGGGCCCCCCGGCTGTTCCCCGAAATCGGTATCTTAAAGTAAGGCTTGGGCGACCAACAATGGCAAAAAGTTGCCCCCAAACAAATCCTGACCGCCCCTGATAACATTTAGCATATGCATCCTTCAGGCGAAATGCACATGCTAATTATGAATGGAACATGCAGACACTATCTTTAATTCTAAAACGGCCTGTACTATCTCCTTTTTTACGAAAATATTGAACTAGATCATATAATAATGATAGAATTAAATAATAAACCCCCCTGTACTTTATCGTTGATTAGCATACAGTCATTCGTTCGGATGCAAAAAAAAATGTACAAATAATGCAAGCAACCATGCGAGCAAAATGTTAAATATATTGTGTATGCGCTCACCATTTTCATGTCCTAAAAGAGAAGACAAAATATGTACTAAATTAAACATTAACAAACAACTAAACGACACTTTTCAAAGCAGATTTTTAACTTTTAAAGACAGGGCAATTTTACTGAATACACTCACTGCTCAGAATATTCAGTTTATATTTAAACTACATATCTAATAATATAGACTAAAACCTATATATTATCTCAGTGTGGAAACATTCATCGAACAATTTAGGTCAACTGCGAATGACGATTATGTTTTGTTTTCTTGCAACACCTCTTCAAACGGAGTACACAAGTGATTTAAGTAAAAAAAGAAAGAAATATATTACCCTCTTCTTGTATGTCTCCATGACATTCCCTTCTTGTGAGGCGGCGCAGCCTGCCGATGTAGTAATGGCCAACGCACCAGGGTTCACAAGGGTTATCATTTCTGCAAATATAAAAATTACTGAATTGTAGAAGCTATTGTTTGTTCAGTCTATAAAGTCTGTTCGACCTTCAGGCTTACTAGTAATTTCGCGAACTTTTAAGCTGACCATCCCGCAACTACTGGACAGTACCAGTCGTACAGCGACCTTTTTAACTCACCTGGCACGGAGTGCCGAACTGGGCATTTAGGATCCCCTTGTGGTCGTCGACGTCCGTCGTCAACCATCTGTTTAATTAAAACAACATCTTCTCCAAAACCATAGAGCAAAATTCAACTAAACTTCACAAGGATGTTACTTCTACAGCTTAGATATTTGGCATGTATAGCATTGTTAAGATGACCTCTGCTAAGATCATTGAAATCATGACCCCGGGTCAAAATTAACCTCACTCGCTGATTCAATTTACATAGGTTTCTATAGACATTAAAAAAACCTCTTCTTCTCTGAAACCACAAGGCATAGAGCTTATATATTAAGCATGTAGCATTGCCTAGTAGTAGTAGACCACCACCAAGATTGTTAAAAACATAACCCCTGGATCACAACTGAAACCCTCCAAGGGGGTCACTTGTTTAACATAGACTTGTACATGAAAAACTTCAAATTCTTCATCTGCAAAAACACAAGGTCTGTAGCATTGTCTAGTTTACCAAATTCAAATATTGCCACTGTAGTCGGGGGGGGGGTCACTTGTTTTTCTGGTATACTAGGAAAACCTTTGAAATCCTCTCCAAAACCACAAGGCCAAGAGCTTAGATATTTGTTTAGTAACACTTTTTAGTTGACCTCTACCACTTTACTTTGTTTAAATCATGCCCAATGGTCCAAACTGACCACACCGTGGGGGTTTCGTGTCTATATAAAAAGTTTTAGGAAAACCATTGTTTTTAAATCTTAACTTTGTGGCCAAGAGCATAAAGAAGTGTCTACAAAGTTTCCGAGGGTCAAAATTGACCACGCACATTGTTAAGCCTATAATGTTCAATGACCCTAGAACCATTGGGCATAGGATCATCAGACTTGATGAACAGATTGATCTTGGCCAGATGGTACCTCTTTTGACCTTTAGGTTACTGGGCAAAGGTCAAATATATTGTGTTCAATAATTGGAGATCGATGAGAACATGTAAACGTCTGAATTCTGAATGAGGAATTTGTCAATACACTCATAAAGGCAAGATATTTATGTGACATATTTGTAACGTATTTGTCTGAAAGTTAAACGTAACTGGTTACACACTTACATGCACACGGAATTCGGATAGTTCGGACAGCCGCTCCCTGAGTTCCCTTGACATGGATTCCTAACACATCGTATCAGTGGGCTTCCGGCAGGGCATCGTGCTTCAAACAAAAGAGTATTACACTATTTAAATACAATCTAATTGTGTCAGCACTATATAGACAACTTTCAAGTAATACTATCATGGTAGGCAATTCTTTAACATTGTTATATGTACTTTTATAACTTACAGTGACTTCGTTTAAACTTTCCAACGTACAATTAGTTGAAATTTCGAAACGCCAAACTCGAGAAATAGGTTTTCCATGCAAAATATTTAGATTTCCCCATATTGCACATTTATGCTAGGTTCCCACTGCCGATCAGATCAACTCGTTTGACCATTTCACAGCTATAAACATGGAACTTGTATAAGGCTTGATTACTATGTGACATATTGAAATAACAACGATATATGCAATATCTGAATGTCTTGTTTGGTTTCTTGTTCTATTTCTTCTAATACTAGTACTCTCAAATTTTACCTGGAATGCGTCCAGTCCTTCGTCTACCTGAAAACAGAACATTAGACCATTACTTTAATGAATAAAATAGCTAAAATACTGAATAAAAGTATGATAGGGCTCGAATATGTTAAGTCAAGATTTTGTACTTGCGTTTAAAAAACATAGACCTACCCATAAACTTGATGCAGTTTGAAATAACTTAGAAGCTATAAGTAATACATTATGGGAAATAATTTCCCCCGAACAAAAAATCAGGTTCAATTCTCGGTCAGGCAACATAAGGTATGTCCTAGGCCAAGATATCTGGCCTCATGCTTATAAAAGTTTCTTGAGCACAATCTCATGCTCAGCACGTAATCATGCTCAAGTAATTTGAAGTAAATAATGTCAAGTTATATCTTTTAACAAGGTTGGATTCTGTAACAATTATCAGTAGGTCTGTTCTTGGGCTTGTGTATCTTTGTATTAAAACCTACTTTGTAAAGAAATATAACTTGACATGGTTTCATGTTACTTGAGCATGATTTGGTGCTGATCATGAGATTGTGCTCAAGAAACTTTTATAAGCACGGGACCATATGTCACACTTCGCTGTGAACATGCACCAGTAATAAAAGTAAAACTGTAGCTTGCTCCTTCTTACATAAGTAATTAGTTCCCATGGGGTAGTGTCTCAGTAAAGGTAACGCGTTAGTTTAGCTCATATTTCATTCTACAAACTCTTTAAAAGTTTATATCTTTCTTATTATGTTAAGTATTTATACTTACACATTTTTGGAAAGGTGTCTTTTAACACAAAGGACACAATAATTACTCATAATAATATATGGTCTAGGAAACTAAATATACAATGTAATATTATATCATTATATCATCAATGTTTGAACAAAGATTAAAAGTAGGGTAACCCCCTATACTGAACAGTTTTGTACTATTCCTTGCTTGAGGGAAGCGTGTCGCAGGTTTTGCATAACTGTCTTCTATGATATTTTATGTGCTGTTGATATATTTAAACCAATAAAATTGAAACAAAGTTTTCAAAAATCTGTCACAAGGTCCCCTCGGTCGTATTGGAAACTATGCATAAAATTCAACTTATTCAAAAAATAAACACAGGTGAGAAATTTTATTCAATTAAGGGACCTTTTTAGCTCGACTATTCGAAGAAAAAGAAGGGCTATTACAATTTTATTTAAATTATTGACCTTTGACTTAGAAAAACTGGTTAAAGTACTATCATGAACACATCTCAGTAATTCAATATAGTCTTCAGGGGTGTCAACCAATCAGGTTAGATAACTCCTGACTGAACTTACTACAAATTATGGCCCTTGTTGAAGTTAGAAACTTTGATAAAGTTTTGCAGACAGGGCGCTATCATGCACATACTTCTGTGACTACGTATGGGAGTTATTTGAAACTTACCAACAGTGTTCAGGGATATCAAACAGTTAAGTTAGATGACTCCTGACTGAATTTACTACAAATTATGGCCCTTGTTGAACTTTTGTTTAAAGCTTTGCATGCAAGGTACTATCATACACTTACATCAGTAAACATTTATGAGAGCACTTATTTGAAACGTAGCAATTCAAACAATTAGGTTACCATAGATATTTTTTACCTTTTTTTGATGATTACAGTTTTCTAGTTTATACTTAGAGAGAAAAGGCACTCCCTACATCTAGCAGATTAAATTATCGAAACATAACTAATGTGTTCAATGAACGTAAAATGATAAATAAACACAATTTTGAAGAACAACATAATTACATGTGTATCAAAAATGCTTCGTTTTAGTACAAACAATCAACCTAGCGGTCTTTTGTAATAAATCGCTATCCACCCATTAATTGTACAACAACAACTTTACATAGAGTATTGAATGGTTAACGGTACCGCACCATATCTTAAAACGCTGATTTTATCGATAATGACTGGAATTAGTTCAACACCACTTATAGGGAGCGCCTCTTGAAGTGGCTAGTACTGAGAACAGTCGAGCATGTTGGTACACTATAATAACAGTCGAGCATGCTGTCTTATGGGCAGCTCAGTATTCACCACCATCATTTATTTTGGCTTATTTGTTTAGAGATTAAAAAGATCTTTCCAAAAATATAAAGGTTACATACTTTCAGCACATAATATGAAACATACTCAAATTCGCGCCGACCATCTATTATGGAACGCCTTTACTGTCTTATTATGTTGTATTGTATTATACGCAGTACATTTTCATGTATACGAGGTACATATTTCATTTGACATGGTACATGAACATTTAGATAGGGTAACTTTTTCGTGATATGCAGTGCCTATTATTTTATATATGGTGGTTATTTAATGATATGCTTGCAAAAGTATGGATATACGTAGAATAACCATTATATGTTGTACAAACAACGTTATATGCAGTACAAACAACATTATATGCAGTCAGTTTTACTATACATGAGGTGGTTTTTGATTATATGCAGTAGGTGTACCTTTTATACGTTGTATGTTGATTAATAGATGTGGTAGATGTTTAAATGTATGAAGTGCAATCGTTTTTATTGTATACGTGGTGAATTATTACTTATATTAAGATAATAAATCATATGTGTGGTGCATATGTCATATACATAGTGTCAACAACTTTGTATGTAGTAAAGAGTTTTTAATTATGTTTGTTGCAAACAACTACATAAGCTGTACATACGGCATTATATGCGGTGCTTTTCCCATTATGATGATGATACTTGAAGACAGTTCTAAAAATACTCGGCGGAAATTACCGAGCGATCTAAGAAAAAATTACTATGACACCGTACAGTCAACATCGAGTAGCGCTTGCACGTACCTCAAAAACACGTCTAAGTCGAAAAATAAAGAGCCATAATTTGCATTATATGCAAGAAATAGTTATCAAACTTGATTATTTATGTAGGTGTGATGATTGGGAAACCTTGTATAAAGTTTAAATGCAATACATCAAGTAGTAATTGAGATATGGACTTTAAAGCTGCTCGATCTCAGATTTTAGTGCAAAAATAAAGTTCTTCAAACTGTCTGAAAACAACATATTTTAGAAGAATAGTCATATAAAAAGGTTCCAGTATAAATTCCTGTAATGTACGATTTGAAATAATACGATTCCAAAATTGGAAAGCATTTCACGCTTTTTGAAATTCCGCTATAAACATATAGGTGAAGGTGCCGTAAAACCAACATATTCAATCATTTTTGCAAATTCCTACCTAGAATTTTACTTGTGTTGTTCATTCTAGCCTTTAGTTTCATGTTCTATATATTAGTATATCATTGTTGAAAATTTAATTTTCTCAACGACAACTGTGAACGAGCAGCATGCAAAACTTTAACCAGAATTTCTTAGTCGAAAAAAGGGCCATACTTTGCATTATATACAAGATATAGTTATCTTACTTGATTATTTAAGTTTCAATGCAATACATCAAGTATTAATTGAGATATGGACTCGGTAGCGCTATACATTACGCACGTCTATGGTTAATGACGTGACCGCTATTTATAGTAATATCTATCTGTTTTACTCGGTATTTTCCGGATAAATAATCCCGGAGAATGCCGGAAGTATGATCATCGTAATGAAAAATGCACCGCATATAATGCTGTATACACCATGTATATAGTAGAATGGACCGAACATAATAAAAGAAAATGCCGTTTCCGCCATGTATATTATTAAATGCATTGCGTACATCGTTTTTTTATGAACAAAAACTAATAATTCACCACGTATAGAAACATCGCAAGCACTTCATATATTTAAACACTATCACACCTATTGACCAACATACACCGTATAAAGGTAAAACTACTGCATATAATCAAAATACCACCGCATGTATCGAAACCAGACTGCATATATGTCATTTGTATGCATATAATGTTGTTTGTATTGCATATGACGTTGTTTGTACACCATATAATGGTTATTCTACTGTATCTTCAAGTTTTTGCACTGCATATTATTAAATAACCACCATATATAACGGAAAAGGCACTGTATATCCTGAAGAATGTACCATGTCAAATGAAATATGCACCTCGTACACATGAAAATGGACTGCGTATAATACAATACAACATAATAAGACAGTAAAGGCGTTCCATAATCTATTGTTAAAGCGTGTAATGTGTGTTTCGGCAGTATTACTCATTAGAAAAAAAAACATAAAATATTTATGAGGCTTCGGAATGAATTACCAGAAGTCTAAAGGTTGTAAAGATAGCGATCTACAAAATGATATATGAGGTGCATTTCGAAAGTTCCAGGAAAATATTATATCTTCAACAATATTGGTTATTTTAATGTGTTTGCGTATGTAAGCCATGTCAAGAGATAGAGTACTGCATGGTGTGGTCAGACTATTTATGACGGAGTTTACCACTTTATTTGACTACTTACAGCATTTACAGTCTTTACCTATCTGTTTCAGCTAATATATGTTACTTTTGCAATCTCAGGTCTCACTGCTTCAGTGCACGGACAAAAGTCAGAATTACTGCACTCACAGGATGTGTTTTCTTGACCCATCGTGTTTTGAAGTCAAGTACATCAGCGCACAAATTTTATTTGGTTAAACATATTACGTAAGTATTAAACATACCATTGTGCACACCGAAATATCCTTGACCGTCCGTAGCGAAAAGGAAGCTCAACAAAATCAGTATAACAACTTTGAAATCCATATTATTCTTCGTAAGTTGTGCTCAGCAATAAGAAACAAAACTTTCCCCTCCGCTTTATATATACTGTTAATCAGTGCCTTGCGTAAATACGTAAAATCCTAGTGGCAAATGGAATGCTCTTTGTACAGACGGCACATATTTTTTCAATAAATTCAAAGAACGTTATCGGCATGACGTAGACAATTTAACCGGTTCCCAAGGCTCATTAATGTTATTGCTAAATGTCATAACACACAGTTTATGAGGTGCCCTATGTATCTATAATTTGTTGTTTTTCTAAGAACGGCGTTTGTAAACATTAATTAAGTAGCTCTGGAGAACTTTTCTGTGATTAGCTCCTGTTAAACCAGTCAAATTATTTATTAATCTATTTCTGTCTCTCCATATATATTATACATAATAAATATAAAAACAATGACTATAACATGTATGCCACTCTAACAAGAATTAAAGACATTTCTCAAATGATGTTAAACAGATACATCTGTGAGTAGAAGAAGATAAATCTTAAAGTTCATGAGATATCTTTCTCTGATATAAAGATATTTCTTATTTTATTTTTTATTGTTTATAAGTCCCGGCCGACCTTGGCACTTCTCCCTGGGAGAACATGCAAAGACACCTGACAGGCGCAGATTGAAGAAAGACAGATGCAGATACTAGGGAATCCGGGTACCAGACCCTAGCTCTTTTACAAATAGACCCCTTGGTTCTTTTACATGCCCGGTGTATAGCACCGATACACGTGAGACTACATCTGGGTTTCTAACCAGTTCATCTCTAGATGGGTGGGACACACTGAAAAGCGTTTCAGAAATTTCTAGTGACCCGGTCGGGATTCGAACCGGGGACCTCCGGATTGGTAGTACAGAACCAATCGAAACACCAATTAAAGATATCTCTATGCATGAAAGAGATATCTTTTTTAAAAGAAAGAGATCTCTTTTAAAATTAGAGAGATATCTCTTTTTGGAATAAATAGTAAAATGCGAAACAGTAGAGCTTTTTCTTCTTTATTTAAACAACAACTGAAGATACATTGTAAATACTAAGCAGATACAAACTCAGACGCAAAACAAGTCGTTTTAAGTTCTTTTTTCATGGCTTTATCACTAAAATACATTTAATTTACTTGTTGAATAATACCAACATTTCTTTTAATATCAGTTATACAAAACTTGTTCATGTCTGTAATAATAATGATCACATTTATCAGTGGTGTATGTTAGTTGGAATATGTTTTATCTAAAACACATTTTTAAGAATTTCTTAAATTTTCATTTATTGAAATGAAGATTCAAATGGTTAAAAGATATCAAAGGCCTGAAATTTCAAATAAAATATTAAGCTTCTAATGATATCAAAAATGACAAACAGAATAATAATGTGCCTGGTGCACACATGAAACACATGCACAATCTACGCCATCTTTTTTGCAGGAATTTTGAGGTGCCTTGCATAAATTTTATCAGTTATGCATGTAAGTATTTGGATTTTTTCTTAAGATACTAATAACGCCTGGTTCGCTGGCACTGTTCATTGGTGATTACCCTTCCTCCAGAGATGAAGTAATTGGTACACGGCTCACATTGATCGTTTCTGAAATTTAGTTGCAAGCAATTACTTTATGTGAATGGTTTTAGCCACAAAAATTGTGTCAATTATATGAATATCTAAAAGTGTTGCAAAATCAGTATCTATTACATATAGATATAATCTAAATATTTGTGAGTTTAAGAAAATAAAACCCATAAAGGTATAGAGTTCTTAATGAGTAAAGTAAAACTTGCATTGTGTTTGTGAAGAAATGCACAAAGACGGTACGGGAGAGAGAGAAAATGTAAATAAACAATGTATATCGAAAAATAACTGCCACAAAGTGCATAAATGTACATACATGCATTCTGCATCTGGAAAAGCTGGACAGGTTGCGAATTGACAGGGATTCACTAAACACATTAACGTCGGGCCGCCAGGTGGACACCGTCCTGTCGAAAAAAATCCAGATTACTGTGGTGAACAGGCTGAGGTTAGTCATCCTTAGAGCAAAAGAAATCATACAGTGGTTGTTTCTCACTTATTGTCATTGAGCACAAATTAACATAACAGATGAAAAAATTGGTCAGTTGTCAGAAACAGGCAAAAAGGGTTATTTAAATTTATTTATTCTCAAACATTTTAGCATATTCATTTTCTCACCAGTGGCACATAAATATGCAACAACCTGTGACAAGAAATAAAAAAACTGTCAAATACTTACGTGGGGGATAACGGCCACGTCCTCTGTGTGCTGCAAATATAAACATGTAGGTTCAGAATATATCGAAGAAATAAAACTTCTCCGAGAGAAAAATTAGGTTTTGCGTTCAAACGTCGCGATGAACGTTCCATGATAATTGAGGCCTTCTAGATTATAGCTACTATAGAGAAGTTAATCCGAGTAAAGGACACTGGAAATCTCATATTTTTCATCGAATCTGTTAAAATATATATTTAAAGTTCCAGTTTCATTTGATTCTGTTGGAAGATATATAAACGGCAAGCATCACCTACCTATTATTCCAGTATATTGCTGCCCACCAACTGTTAGTACCACTCCAAGCATAATTAAAATAACCAATCTATACGCCATCGTTGTCATGTTTAATTAAACTGATGCTTTTTTCAGCCTGCATTTATAACGGCGTGTTAAGCGTAATCATATACGTCATTTGTGCGTGCGCTCTTTAAAGATGATTTATTAACACCTATTACGACAATAGAAAAAAACGAAGATATCGTTAATTTTAAACCGCAACATTTGTTACTCCCGATAGGCTTTAAGAACACCAAGATGATCCTATATCGCTCATCCTAGTCTACAGAAAACATCTGCACAATGACCCAATGACCTTGGCCTACAAAATTTCGCAGCATCATGACCCTTTTGTCATAAGCAATACAATTTGAAATCTTAAGAAATGGCAAAGCTATAGCCAAAATCTAAGTACAAAAAGGGGCATTACTCTGTCAAATATGACATTGACCTGCAAATTTGGCGGCATTATGACCCTTTTGTCATATGCAATACAATTTTAAAGTTTGATGAAGAAATCTTAAGAAATTGCAAAGTTACAGCCAACGTTAACTTTATGTGACGGACCGACGGACAAAGCGATCTCTATGTATCGTCTTTTCTCCGAAATGGCGACACATTAAATATGGTTAACCGAACATAATAACATTCAAAACCAATAATTGAGTACTGGATGAATCCTTTAGCATGCTCCTGCAATGTGATCTGATTACCAGCGATTTTAGACCATCTGACCTACATAATTTTAAACACGACTACACAATAAAAAAAATTCTGACTGATACGAGACATATTAATTGTGACACCCATACTGTGTAAAAAAATGCAATCTTTTTCACATCAAGTGTAGGGTCGATAGCGGGACTCGGACCAATCGCACCCAATGAGTACGAGAACTAGTTAATAAAGCGAAGACTACATTGCAGTGACGTCAACAATGAAGACGTCAACATGTTATTTAGCCTCTTAAATGTTTACAAGATAATTTTGATTTTGCACGATAACAATGCTTTTGACCAAAATTATGCAACTTAGTTTCAAACTTTACCTAAATATCACCAAGACAACATGCTTTTAACTACAAGGAGGAGTAGGTATAGACACGAGTTTCTAACGTGACCTAGTTTAGAAACCAAATCTAAAAAAAGTAAAAATCATTAAACTGCCAGATCATCCCGACATATTTTCAGAATATGACACAGCCTATAGAAAGTTCTCTTTTTTATATAGATTTTTCGTTGTATTCATCGGAAGACATAGTTTTCAATCCACGTAGGACAGTTTCAAACTTTATGAAGTAGCCAACGACTAAAGTACGGTAAATAGATATCAAGATAGTCTTGTATAAAATGTGACCCTTAGAATGTCCACAAAGTTTGCATATTTTTGTTGACAATGTCTTGACCCTGTGTGATCCAGTTTCTATTTAGAAGTCAAGAACACCAAGAAAAATATCATGAATATCGTTAACTTGTAGAATACGGCATCAACAGAGTAGGACATCAAGCTATCACAAGGCTCGCAATATCGTGATCAGGGGAGCTACCAGGAACAAGACCTGCTTAATTTGATTTATACTACCTGTCATTTATTTATTCTCTATTGCGAAACAAGTTCTTACAATTTAGATTGTTATACAAATAACTGTAAGTTAAGTGTATTTTAAATTACATGTGGTTTGAAATTTGTTGAGTGAATATGTATGCACGTTCGAAACGTTCTCGTAAAACCCTCACGTTTCTGTTATTAAACAACATAAGTTGACAAAACTTTGACTGTAAATACACTAGATTCGATCTAATACTGTAATAGTAGTCTTTATTGACGCCGCGAGGAATCGCGGCGTCAGTATTGAATAGGTTTCAATTTTGGACCATGGGGTTGCATAATCAAATAGGGAGCAGCCAACATTATTATTGTAAATCTAAACTATGTTCTATATGTATGAAAAATGACTTTTATGAATCATTAAATTGTATTAAGTCATTCAAAAAATAATAAAGTACAAAATACTTACGTCTTCTTCCCTTATTACAAAACTTTGGACACATTTAATGAGTATTTAATAACTTTTCCACAAACTCGCAGACTACGGGTTTTTTATAGCTTTGTTTACGGACCTTACGACCCGATTCATCAAAGCTCAGAAAAAAAGATTCGGAAGATGTTTTGCTATCTTAAACCACTCAGATAATAGAATACATGGCGCCAACGCGAAAAATCAATGAAAACCCATTTTAATTACTACATATTAGACTATAATATTGAAACTGTAAAGAAAAACCGTTCACCCACTATGCAATACGTAGGGCCCTAACAGAATTCCATTCCATCATTTGTAAATAAAAACAATACTCAGCCAATGGAAGTTCTGTAAAATGTATACGTCACAGCATAATTAATCATGTGGGTTTCATCTCCTTCCGCCATATTGCTAGAGTGTATACAGTACGCTTCGGGAATAGAAAGAAAGAATAATCCACATTACCAGCTACAGGGAGGGAGGGGCTGGTATATCTGTTTTACAAATAGTTATTTTTCACAATATTTGGACCCTTTTATATTTGCACAGGTTTTTTTGCCTCTGCTTCCTATAAACCGACCTGTAGTCAGTGAAATTGCCATGGTTATAAATAGTTTTGTCTATCTAAAAATAGCCAGTGTAAAATTAGCATCCGAAAATAATTAATGTTGTGAAAAAAGAGGTATTTAACAATATGGAAGTTACACAAGGATTTAGCATTATGCTAGTTACTAATAAAAAGTTTATTTTTATGAATCAGTTTCATAAACAAAAAGTACACAGAGGTAATGATCATTTTATGTAGTAAAAAGGGTTCGCTGATTTTATAGAGAAACCTGTCCAAGTCATGCTTCTAAAACATGCGCGGCGTCTTTGATGCTTTGCATCAAAATTCGTCTTGTAACATACTTAGGTTCGAGTAAAACACGTACTATACAGTCGCTAAAGCAAAATCACGATGACGTCAGTGGGGCAGTTTCAAATTACAAAAATACCTCAAGACGTTTCGAAGTAAGTTAGTAAACTGTCCAATGCAACCGTTTCTTTTTTGGTCTGTGTACTGAAAGTGCCAAGGCCTAAGTACGCATGCTACATTTCAAACACTATATTAATTAACTGTAAAATGAGTTGATAACAACTGTAAAAGTAGGAAAAGTGTAGTAGTCGAGATAGAGCAGCTCAAACTCGTGTTTGAATGTAGCATACGACAAGACCATATTACAAAAAGACGGTACAGACGGCTTCAAACGACTGCAGAAGAGTTCATAGCTTAGGGGTTCTATTACACTGCTTAAGTTACGGTTATTTGCAGAACGTACGGAGCTCAAAAAAGCGTTTGTAGTCTGATTTTCAAATTTATGTTTTTTTTTCACTGAAAACCTTATTTGCGGACGAGTACATCTGCATTCACGTAGAAATAAATTTCTTTAAAAAAATGATAGAATTCACGTGCATTCACGAAAGAAAAGCCATGTGACATTGTTTTCCGCCGTTTACTGAAGGACACCCGGTATGCCGTTGTTGAGCACTGTAAACAATTGGTACATAGCAATGCTCTTAATCAGTTAAACGTATCAAATTAGTAACATTTCTTTACAATATTGTGACACAGTACACTTATATGCCTTGTAATTGTAATAAATTGATGTGAGACCTAGGCACCGTGATGATTTTTGAAGATCGTATAGTATATGCCGTTGCTGAGCACTGTTAACATATGGTTAAAAGCGCTGCCATTAATCAGATAGCGACATGGAAAAAATTGTATCTGCGTCTCTGTTTGGTCGAGCAAAATGTGTTGATCACTTTTTAGAGCCAATTTAACCTTGGCTGCCAGTGCTAGACCTGTTAAACTCAGATAATTTTCATGCAGTTGCCTATAAAGACATCACAATCGTCAGTTTTCCTTTGCCTGACAGCCCGGTCTCAGTTTGTCTTTCTCATCACGTGCAGTTTTTTAACGCTTTCTACTAATAAATATAGCTTGACTTGACATCACTCAATCTCGTTTGTACGTTGATTACTTTCTTTGATTTTACGTTCATTGATTTACTTTCATTCACTAACCCCAGAACGTTCACGAATATCTTTGTTATCCCTCAGTTTTCTCAGCAGCCAATCATTCGTCAGCAATCTTTTATTGGACCGGTCAAATCAGTGCTATTGGTCCTGATTTTTGTTACTGGCCCTGTCTTTCAATTTTATGAAAGCTCTTCCTATTTTATTACGTCGGGTAATTAACGAATATAAGAGCCAATAAACAATACTTATTTAATAAATTTATGTTTTGTAATCCATATATGACATGTAATATGTCAATCTCCCGTGATTCTGTTCTGTTCTGTTCTGTTCTGTTAAAAAGTGATATCACTTTTTACAGGTTCGCAAAACTATAGTATTGATCAAAACAAAAGTCAAAAGTATTATATCGTATACCTATACCTCGGTCATTATCATTTTTTCACAGGTTAGAAAAACAATATATTGACCGAAACATTAGTCTAAAATTATCATATCATATACCGAATAAAAACTAGTGAAAAGATGCGAAAATATAACAGAAATGACGTCTTGAAATCCGCGCAGATCTACACACTGTTTTCCAGGTCTACACATACTTTTTCGGACCCGACACATGATTGCTATTGGCAAATCGGGATTAAGTATTTATGATAGTATACGATATTAAGGAAATGTAAGTGTTTATTATAATGTTATTAATCAAGTGTTTTCATATTGGCCTTGTTATTTGTTCGAGGGTGGTCGTCACAATGATTGGCCCAAGGCCGAAGGCCGAGGGCCAATTCGACAGCCCGAGGACAAATAAAAAGAAATTTATATCGAAAAATAAATGCCACAAAGTTCATAAATGTACATACATGCATTCTGCATATGGAAAAGCTGGACAGGTTTCGACTCGACAGGGATTCACATAACACGCTGTCGTCGGGCCACCAGGTGGACACCGTCCTGTCGGAAAAAAACACAGATTACTGATGTAAATAGGCCTCAGAGCAAAACAAATCATACAGTGGTTGTTTCTTACTTGTTGTCATTGAGCAATAATTAACTAATGGTAGAGTTATCAGAAACAGGCAAAGATGATTTTATTATTAAGAATTATTGTATAGAAGGTCTTTTAATTTAACGACCATAATTATCAACTGCAGAAGACTTAATACTAAGAAAACCAGGGAAATGCTGCAGAGAGGATCTTCATTTTAATTTAGATAATAGGACAGGTAAACATGTAAATTGTAAAAGTGCAGACAAATTTCTTGAAAAGGCAGTATTGCCGAAAAGTTTAATTAAAGAGTTGTTTTAAACAGAAAAACAGACAAAGATGGCTATTCAATTTTATTCTTTTTAAACATATGTAAACATATTGATTTGGATATCCATTTTCTCAGTAATGGCACCTAAATATGCAACAAAATACTAACGTGGGGGATAATGGCCACGTCCTCTGCAAATATAAATATGTAGGTTCTGAATATATCAAAGAAGTAAGACTGCCCTGAGAGAAAAATTAGGTTTTGTGTTCAAACCCTGCGACGAACATTCCCTGATAATTGGGACCTTCTAGATTATAGCTAAAAGTTAAACAGTATTGGTGTCTTCACTAGAGAAGTTAATCTGAGCAAAGGACACTAGAAATCTTATCTTTTTCATCTAATCAGTTAAAATATATAGAGGATAATTGTTGGTTTCGGTGTAATATCACATTATAATTTCACCGAGTGGGCACCAAAAGTGATAGCTGCGCCACTCGTGAAAATAACTACTTTTGGTGTTCACGAGTGAAATTAACGTGATATTACATTGAAATCAACAATGTTTCTGTTTATTTTATGTTTAAAACTCTACTTTTTTTAAGTTTGATTCAATAAAATGTCGAAAACCGCGGGAAACATCACAAAAGCACAGCACACATTACGTCATTTTAACGACGTCACCGCCGTTTGGTTTCTGGCATTCGTTACGCTCGGTATACGTTTTGAAATCAATCCGGTTTAAAGATTTTGATATGTTCACTGCTTTGAAACAGTGAAATATCAATTTTATTTCACTGATACATTTCAGTATTTCACTGAAAAGCATAAAATAAATATATAAAGTTCCAGTTTTATTTTATTCTATTGAGAGACATATAAACTGCAAGCATCACATACCTCCTCTTCCACCATATGTTAGCCCACCAACTGTTAGTACCACTCCAAGTAACATCAAAATAACCAATCTATACGCCATCGTAGTCCTGTTTAATTTAACTGTTACTATTTTCAGCCAACATTTATAACCGCTTGTTTAGCGTAATTAAATACGTCATTTGTGCGTGCGAATATTAAAAATGATTTATTAATAACTATTAAGACAATAGAAAAAAAAACGAAAAAAAACCCGGGAGACATTGTTATATTTGTTACTCCCGATAGGCTTTATGAAGACCAAGATGATCCTAAATCGCTCATCCTAGTCTACAGAAAACATCTGTGCCATAACCCAAAGGGAATAGACACGTTAATTGTTTTTTACATAGTTTATATATACTATGTTAAAAAAACAATCAAATGTGCCTAGCCCCATTGCTATGACCAGACTTGCAGTATTTGAATATGATCAAAACTCTGTGTGAGTTTAAAGTGACACCCCCTACATTTAGCAGATATATTCTCAAACATAAATAATGTGTTAAATGAACGTAAAGTGATGAATGGATACAAATATAAAGAACAGCATATTTATAAAAAATACTTAAATTGGCATTAATGATCGATATACAGACCTCCTGTAATAAATCGCTATCCATCCATTCATTGTACAACAACAAAGTTACATAGATGAATATTTTACGGTACTGCAACATATTTCAAATTTTACCGATGATTACTGAAGTGTATGACTTTTTAGGTTATAGCACTTGCAATTATACTATAATATATTCATGCTTTTGGAAGTTAATAAATTCGACACCAATTTTAGGGAGTGCCTCTTTAATAGCAATCCATATTAAATAAAATATGGCTAACTGAACATAAAAATATTCAAAACAAATGATTTAGTACTGGATGTAACCTCTAGAATGCTCATAATGTGTTCTTGGGCTTGGAGACCATCTTATCTACATAGATTTTAAACTGGACTACATGTAAGAGATCCACAATAAAAAAAGTCTTCTGACTGATACGGTGTGCCATATGTACAGATATGATGTTTACCTCAACATCGTTCCTTAATTAAGCCACATAACCTCCGTAATAAAATGCAGACTTTTTCTTATCAAGTGTCGGGTCGATAGCGGGACTCGGACTAATGGCTCCCAATGTGTACGAGAATAAGTTATTAAAGCGAAGACTACATTGCAGTGACGTCAACAATGAATACGTCAATATTTTATTTGGCCTCTAAAATGTTTACAATATAATTTTGATTTTGCACGATAACAATGCTTTTGACCATATGCAACTCAGTTTCAAACTTGACCTAAATATCACCAAGACAACATTTTTTTAACTGTAAGGAGGAGTAAGTATAAACAAGAGTTTCTTAGGTGACCTAGTTTTGAAACCAAACCTAAAACTCATTAAAGGCCAGATCATCCCGACATATGTTCAGGATATGACACCACCTGTAATTTTTCTTTGACCATATGTAACCCATTTTTGAACTTAGAGATCATCTAAAGATTCTAACCAGTTATCAGGATATAAAATGTTCACATGGGGTTCCCTTATATTCATCGAAAGATCTAGTTTTCCATCCACGTAGGCCAGTTTCGAACTTTATGAAGTGGCCACCAACTCAAGTACGGTAAATAATTATCAAGATAGTCTTGTATAAAATGTGACCCTTAGAGTGTTCAGAAAGTTTGCATGTTTTTGTTGAATTTGTGACTAAGTCTTGACCACGTGTGATCCAGATTTTAGCTAGACATCTAGATCACCAAGACAAACATCATGCATATCGGTTAACTTGGCTGACTGACAATCTATTTATATACTACATTGCTCGTACCATAACTCATTGGCTGTTGCAGATCGCTGTGCATTTTTCGTTGATATTTTGTTATATAGTTTCACTTTTAAATTCGTTCTTATGGTGTAATGCGATAAACTAGTTAAAAGATATTTAACATTGACTTTACAAGCTGGTAACATGGTATAGGGCAATAGAAAAGGTACATGCAACACGGAAACAAATCGAGACAAGGCCTTTTATTTTACCGGTACATGTTGCGATCTGGTATGGTTACTTGTCTTGTTGGTTGCACAACTGACAACCCATGTTGCTTATGCAGACTACAACCAGATGACAAAGCTCTGAAAGTTTTCAAGCTCATACTGTTCCAGTTTTCCCATACTGCTCTCTTACAAACTATGGATGTATCCACGATGTTACAAATATTCTTGTAAAATACAATCTATATGACCATTTAAAAGTGTTCATGCATTATGGCAAAATCATATGAAACGATGTAGCTGATCATGTAACTAGTAGTAACACCAGTCGTTTGCCTCTAGATTGCTTGTTTTTATTGTGTTTTAGTTTTGATTTATATAAAGCTGTGTTTTACATGTCGTAATTAAGTTTATGTCGTGTAGAATACTTTTTGTGTTAGTAGTCTCCGAGTTGTTTACGACATTATATCCTTGTTTATGACGTAATCATAACTTGCACGATTGGGGACAGTTCATTTGTGTAATGCAATCATTATTGTAAACAAGCAAGCTGCAGAAGCAAGGACATCAGAGATATAAAGAAATGTGTATTTGCTGTTAATTGAAATGAATTAGTTCAGCGATTGAAACAGGTCTCAACAATTAACTATTAACTTTCCGCATGCATCAACACAGCAGGTAATCACAGTCGTCAGTTTTCCTGATACCGTTACCTGACAGTCCGGTCTGACCACGTGTAGTTTTTGAACGCTTTGTACGAGTGTCGTACTAACAAATATATTTGGTGCGGGGGGAGCGGTGTTGTAGAGGTTAAGGTGTCGGCCGCTCATCCCGAAGGTTGCGGGTTCGAGCCCCACTGGGGGTCACGACCGTACTTCCTCATATGACACCAGTACTCGTTTTTCCAGGAAGCGGAATCGAGAGTGGCTCGATAAGCTACAAGCTTTCTTCACAATCGAGCTAAAATAAATTAGTATAAACTAAATATATTTTGACTTGACATCACTCAATCTCGTTTGTTCGGTGATTACTTTCTTTGACTTTACTTCCATTGATTTACTTTCATTCACTAACCCTTGAACTTTCACGAATATCTTTGTTATCCCTCTTAATTACTCCTTTTTTATTACTTTTTGAGAAACTAATTAAATATCTAAACGTTTCAGCCAATCGGAATGCTCAGTTTTCTCAACAGCCAATCATTTGTCAGCAATCTTTTATTGGACCGGTCAAATAAGTGATATTGGTCCTGAATTTTGTTATTGGCCTGTCTTTCAATTTTATGATACCTCTTCCTATTTTATTACGTCGGGTAGTTAACGAATATAAGAGCCAATAAACAATAATTGTTTAATGAATATATGTTTTGTAATCCATATATGACATGTTATATGTCAATCTCCCGTGAGGAGGAAATAAAGATTCTGTTCTGTTCTGTTCTGTTCTGTTCTGTTCTATTATGTTAAAAAGTGATATCATTTTTCATAGGTCCGCAAAACTATAGTATTGATCAAAACAGAAGTCAAAAGTATTATATCGTATACCTTATAAAAATAGTGAAAATATGCGAAAATATAACAGAAATGACGTCTTGAAATCCGCGCAGGTCTACACATTTTTTTCAAGTCTACACATACTTTTTCTGACCCAGCACGTAATCGCTATAGGCCAATCAGGGTTAAGTATGTATGATAGGTATACGATGTTATACAATTATATAGCCTTATGTTGAGGTCAATATATAGTTTTTTCTTCTTAATTATTTTCATTTATAGGAAGATTTCTCTGGATATTAAAAATAGACTTATGTCTATTCTCGGCTTCGCACATCCGGGTACTGATAAACTATTTACAATCGGGAAAGGTGATTCCTCCCAGACTGCCTCCAGAGGATCAAGGTCAGAAGGTCAGCCTACAAGCATTAGGCGTAAACAACAAACAGTATTCTCAATGTTTGTACTGGTCATATTATTTACAATGTGTCATTACACAACGAAACAGTAGAGCTAATTACTTATGTTTATTTAAACAACAGCTGAAGATACACTGTAAATACCACATTACAAGGATTAACTGATAGTATGGGATTCGTAAAATGCTTACTTATCGGTACAAGTTCTTTTTCAGTCATGGCTTTCATCAAAATCAGTAAAATACTTCTCGATAATAATGCTTAAAAGTTGTAATTATCATTTCATACAAAGCTTGTTCTTGACTGTAGTGATAATGATCACAATGACCAGCGGATTATGTTTCTAAGACCTAAAATCTTATAGAAAAAATTATCTAGCTTCTTATGAATCAGATACCAAAAACGACAAGCAGAATATTTGAAAAAGCTTGACATTGTGCTTACATAAAACACATGCAAAATCTACATTATTATCTTTTATGCAAGAATTTGGGGTGCCTGGCATGAAGTTCATAAGTAATTCAAGTGAGTATTTGGATTTTTTCTTTCGATACTAATGTTTAACGGGTCGCTGGCACCTCTTACTGGCGATCCTTTTTCCATCAGAGATGAAGTAATGCTCACACGGCTCACATGGATCGTTTCTGAAATTCAGTTGCAAGCAATTTTATGTACATTTTTTTAACTAGTACGAAAATTGTTTCATTGTTTATGATTAATTCAAAGCGTTTCAAAATTAGTATCTATCACACATTTATTTTACATTTTTGCGAATTTTATAAAAAAAAAAATACCTGAAAGAATAGAAAATAGAGCTCTTAATGGATGTACTGATAATTTTTAAAGTAAATAGATCGAGGATAATAGCTGGTTTCGGTGTGATATCACGTTATAATTTCACCGAGTTGGCACCAAAAGTGATATTTTCACGAGTGGCGCAGCTACGAGTGAAAATAGCAATTTTTGGTTTTCACGAGTGGAATTAACGTGATATAACATCGAAACCAACAATTTTTTCTGTTTATTAAATAAAAACTTAATTTTTTTATGGTTAAAACTCTACTTTTGTTGAGTTTGTTTCCATGAAATATCGAAAATCGCGAGAAACGTCATCAGAAAACATAGCACCTAAACAAAATTTTGAATATTCAAAAGCGTGCTGCAAGAATGATACTCGATAAGAATTACGATTACCCATCTGCTCCATTATTTAAAGAACTAAAATGGCTACCCTTTTGCACAAGAAATAAATATCATATTGGTATACTAGTGTATAAAACACTTCATAATTTATCCCCATTGTACATGAAAGATATTTTAGCAACATGTGCTAATAAAACACATTATGAGCTCAGATCTTCATGTAAAAATGATATAGCTCAACCTTTTGTGAAGTCACGATTTTCCAAAAGTACTTTTCAATACTTTGCAGCACACGTGTGGAACAGTCTACCATTTAAAATACGAAGTGCTGATAAGTTAACGCAATTTTGTTCTAAACTGAAAACTTATCTCCTTAGTAGCAGCCCTTAACAGGTTTTGCTCTTTATTTGAATAGATAGACAGTTTTTATTTTATTCTGTTTCATTTAATCATTGTCTGATGTATGTTTGTGTGAATGCCTGTTCATTTGTATGAATGTTGTTATTGTGTTTGAAGGCCTCGAGGAAGATAGGTCACAACTTATTCGAGTCACCTTCATTAAATAAAGAATATTATTATTATTATTATTATTATTATTATTATAGCACAAATGACGTCATTTTAACTACGTCATCGTCGCATGGTTTATGAAATAACGTCCGTTGTAGCGGTGTTAGTCGTTTAATAAACAATGATTTGGAATACTGATACGCAGTAATTAGCCACGAAGGCCGAAGGCCTGAGTGGTTTATAACTGCGCATCAGTACGACAAATTATTGTTTATTAGACGCTAACAACGCTGAAAAGGATGTTTTTTCGATTCTAACATGACCAGATATGACAAAAGGTGAATACATGCAAAGCGTTATTTTCTACGCGAACGCTCATTTAACGTCATGCGGCGCAATATGACGTCATGTTTACAGCATATCGGTTCCCGCGTTGTCTATGGTTTAATATAACATAATTTTTCTACTCTTTGTATATAGAGACAAAAACGTGAGTCATGTTAGAATTAACGTTCGTTCATGCTGTTCTAGCATAAAAAACATAAAAAAATAGAGGATAATTGTTGGTTTCGGTGTAAGATCACGTTATAATTTCACCAAGTGGGCACCAAAAGTGATATTTTCACTTTGGTGTTCACGAGTGAAATTAACGTGATATTACACCGATACCAATATTTTTTCTGTTAAATTCTTCTGTTTATTTTATGGTTAAAACTCTACTTTTATTGAGTTTGTTTCTATAAAATATCGAAAATCGCGGGAAACGTCATCAGAAAATATAGCGCAAATGACGTCATTTAAACGACGTCATCGTCGCATGGTTTCCAGCACTAATTACGCTCGGTATACTTTTTGACGTAAATGCGGGAAAAAGATTGCAAAAACAGTGAAAAAAAAGGGTATCCACTGTTTCAAAACTGTGGATTATCACTTTTATTTCACTGAGAAAACTCTATAATTCGCTGGAAAACATAAAATAAACGCTCTTACTGGTACGACGTTCATTAATGCGCGGGACAACGTCCGTGTTGTTTACGTCATATTGATGACGTCACCATCGGTTTTTAAGCCCCGTACATGATGTAAGACTTTGGTTACATGTCCATTGTTTACAATGGCCCTGTACTGCGCATAAATGAAAACGGGTTATAACGGCGCGTGAATCTCCCCGTTAACACACGTTTTTTGTCCTTTTAAAACACCGGCAAAATAGGCAAAAATAGCACATTTTATGCTAGAATCCGGGTTTACGACTGCGAAAACAGTGAAAATAAAAATGGATTATCACTTTAATTGTAGGGTTAAAGCAGTTGTTTTTGTGTTACATGTATAACATCTACAGAATCCCGGGGGATGGATGGTGCCCGATCCCGTTAGGGCGAACGCACCAACATATCCCGAGGATTTCTACAGGTGTTATAGCATGAAAAAGCGTTCGTTAGCGCTATTCTAGCATAAAAGAAACAACATAAAAATAAGAATGAAACGCTCTTACTGGTACGATGTTAAACAATGCGCGGGACAACGTCCGTGTTGTTTACGTCATATTCATGACGTCACCAGCGGTTAAAGCCGTACTCGATGAAAGACTTGGCAGACAGGTTCATTGTTTACAATAGCCCTGTTATGCGCATAAATGAAAACGGGTTATAACGGCGTGTGAATCTCCCCGTTAACACATGTTTTTCCAAAATGGGCTAAAACAGCACATTTTATACTAGAATTCACTGAGAAAACTTTATAATACACTGGGAAACATAAAATAAAATTGCATTGTGTAAAATTAATAATTGCACATACTTGCATTCTGCATCTGGAAAAGCTGGACAGGTTTCGACTTGACAGGGATTCACTAAACACGCTTTTGTCGGACTACCAGGAGGACACGGTCCTGCGGAAAAAAACATACAACTGTAATTAACCGGCGGGCGACAGTCGTCTTTTAAGCAAAAACAAATGGCTGTATCTATAAAGATTAACTTTACCTATAAAAATTAGGCGAGTTATCAGAAAAAGGCAAAAATGATTATAAATAGTTGGGTTTTCTAAATACATTTGTAAACATGCTGGTTTGGATATTTATCTTCTCAGTAAGGTTATTTTTGTAACCGGCACATAAATTTACAGTAACGTTTGACAGCAAGACGAAAAATAAAAACTGTAAAATACTCATGTGGGAGACAACGGCCACGTACTCTGTGTTCGGATAATATAGAAGAGCTGTCTCATGACAGCACGCTCGGCTATTCGAAAGCTTGTCGGTAAAATGGTTTTTTTTGTCTAAGAACAGGTGTATTGTGTAATTATCTTTAAGAATTTAGGTCAAAGATAGGAAACTTGTTCAAAGACCTTTGTAAATGAACATTACGTGCAAAGCCTTACTCTAAATTATGTAAGCCAACTTGGGAGAGGAGGGAGGGGGGATAATTTCAAAGAAATACATCACCTTGTATATCTGATCATGAATAACTTTGTAACGTTTCAAAATTGATATGTATAAAATTAAAAAAGCATGACCGCTGCATGCTGCATAATTATTCTATGACATTTCAAAAGTAAGCCATTTCGAGTATTTCTAATAATAGTCTGGTAAAAACTGTGACAAAGTTCTAAGTTAAAAAGTGGCATAAATCTGTCAAAACAGAGTTATGAAGATTGTTTCCTCAGGTGTAGATGTTGATGGTAAACATATAATTTGAGTTTCAAGTCAATACCTTTGATAGTATTCAAGATATTTGACTTTATAAAAACTTTAACCAACGCCGACGCCGGCGTCGGGGCGAGTGCAATAGCCTCCTTATTCTTCGAATAGTCGAGCTAATAAATGAGTTCTGGCTCTGAATTTTCAAAGAAATAAGACTTTTCTGAGAGAGAAAATATGTTTTAGCGTTCAAACTCTACGACATAAATTCCATGATAATTGTGAACTTCTAGATTATAACTGAAATTAGTACTGGTGTCTTCACTAGAGAAGTTAATCTTGGTAAAGGACACTGGGTATCATATCTTTTTCATCTTATCAGATAAAAATATATAGTTCATTTAATTCTGTTGAGAGATATATAAACTGCAATGCATCACATACCTCTTCCAGTAATACCCTCTGTAAATATCACTCCCAGGAACATTAAAATAACAAATATAAACGCCATTGTTGTTTTAATTTAACTGCTTAAAATCATTTTCAGCCTATATTTATAGCCGCGTGGTCAGCGTTACTAAATACGTCATTTGTGCGTGCGCATATTAAAAGCTGTTACCACAATGCATACTGGCAAACGTATGGTGGCATATTACTGCCACACGTTAGCTAACTGACTTTCGTGTTAATTGTCTAGATACTTACTTATTTTTATCTGGTAAATACTTTGTTATATTTTTGCGAAACATTTCCACGTTAGTTAAATGTCGCAACACAAATCGTGTCCTTATCTGCCACTGCTTATCTACTTATTTTAGAGATAAAGTGACTAACTTGTTAAGAGTTTGCGTTGCTATTTATTAAGTAGGTAACACAAAAATATTTCGCGTTCTCTACTTATCAACCATATATGAAATGGCAGTAAGTAGATAAGTAAGTAACGCGAAACATATTTGTGATATCCACTTATTAAGTGATTAACGCGAAAATATTTCGCGTTAATCTACTTATCCGCCATTTTTAAATATGTCGGATAAGTAGAGAACGCGCGATATTTTCGTGTTACCTACTTAAATAGATAACAACGCGAAAACTTAACAAGTTAGTCACTAATTATCTGAGATAAGTAGACAAGCAGTGGCAGATGTGAGCTGGAAGGACACGATTTGTGTTACGATATTTATCTAACCTGGACATGTTTCGCGAAAATCTAACTATATAACTAGATAAATATCACAGATATTAAGTAGGTATCTAAATAATTAACACGAAAGTCAGTTTATAAGCGTGCGAAAGTAACATGCCACCATACAAACGAATAAAGCCGGAAGATACTATAAATTCTAAACAGCAACATTTGTTTCTCCCTGTAGCCACCACATGAAGACCAAGATGATCTTATATCGCTCATCCTAGGACCAGACTTGCAGTATTCGAATATGATCAAAACTCTGTGTGAGTTTAAAGTGACACTCCCTACATTTAGCACATAAATAGTGTGTTCAATGGACATAAAATGATGAATAGATACAATTTTAAAGAACAGCATATATAGAAAAATACCTGATTTTGGCACAAATGACGTAGTTTTTCATCCCTGCACTTTATATAGTGGGCACCAAATCAGGATAGTCTTGTGTTAAATGTGGCTTCTAGAGTGTTCGCAAAGATTGCCTCTTTTAACTGTCCTTGTGACCAAAGTCTTGACCCTGTGTGATCCAGTTTCTAACTAGACCTCAAGATCATCAAGACAAACATCATGAGCAAGCTTATGATGATCCGTTAACTTGTACAAGTAGAAAAGTTGCTGCGGATCGCAGCAAAGAAGATAGCGTTGCCCAAATGATGATGACTTGTATTAAAGGCAGAACTGTATTAGACTTCGGAACACGATTTTGAGACGTTAAAAAACAAGAGGAGACATTTTAATCGACTGATTTTCTTCACTTGACTAAAACTGCCAACAGAGTAGCCATCTTGACCCTATATCGTCCCCTGAGTGCATGGCCTACTTATTACACAATGTGATCAAAATCAACCTTGATCTATATGTGTCCCAGATTTAGTTAGGTTATCACCAAGACCGGAAGATTCTGGCTATTCTCATAAAATTAATTATAAGATGTGACTTTTAGAGCAATAAAAGTTGTCTCTTGAGCTGATCTTGTTACCTAGTTTTGGATCCAAGGTGACCACCATTCCAATATAACTAGACAAACTTTTGACCAATGTTCATTTGATTGGCTATAAAATATGGCTTGAGAGTGTTTACAAGGTTCTTTCTTTTAATTTGACTGTGTGACCTACATTGTAGTTTCTATATAACTCCAGATGATCCAGATTCAAACTTGACCTAGAAAACATTGAGACAAACATTTTGACCAGATTTCATGATGGTAGTCTCTAGAATGTGGTCGACAATATAATCACATGCTACTCTTAGTATACTTTTACAACTTTAATACAGGGGCCGATTGATTAAAACCAAGGAATAGAAAGAAGCAAGTTTTTTTAGTTTCAAATTACACTGAGTCTTGCATTACGACAATATACCCGTCAAATCCCTGGTTGCAGTGTTTAGAGTGTTATAATAATTGTTTATGACTACAATAACTGTGCAAAGACATATATACAAAATTTTACAAGTATATTAAGTGGAAGTGTTTTTACCGTTTTGCAAGGAAAACTTTGTGGCATACAGACTGTAATATTTCCCAGAGTAGTAAGTATAAGATGGTGTTCTATTTAATCATTTGTTTTACAATATGTCAGAGTTTTTCTACCTAGAGTAAAAGAGCAAAATCTAGAAATTTGTGCAAAGGAAAGTTTCCAAAGGAAACGGATGCTCCCCTTTGTGCTTTTCAGTAACATGCAAATATGAAAATGTATAACGACTATCATACAGGTGCACACTGTGTTTCTGCAATGTGGCCAAACGACTTGACCTGTAAGATGGATATTTACGAATGTAAATTGTAAATAGTGGTCTCTGTAGTGTGCATAGGCTATTTTAATGCTTGTTACTGTACTTTCTATGCGAATTTTAAATTTTAAACATTTTCCTGACCATCATAATGGGGAGAAACAGTCCCGCAAAGATCGTAATGGCGGGTCTTTCAATTTGGAAAAATTTTGGGGGTAAAGACTACACCACGGAAAGCACGAAACGTACTGGAAATGAACAAAACAATATAAACAAACAATACTCAGAAGTCGGTAAAACATGAGCGGGCCTATATACCTCGTTGAACTAATATTGAATTCTATAGTTTCTATTACAGATGAAAACGTTCCGATACTGCTCTTAGTGCTAAATATTATTACTTTAACAATGAAAATCATGTTTGGTTCACATGACCAAATGCAGATATTTTTAGTACTGAAATGATAACGCTATTGCGTGTTTGTCTATCGGCGAAAATTTCTGGTACGGTCGGCCTTTTGTGTGTTCTGGTCTGGTCAGGTCAGGGTTTTACCACATCCTCAATATTCACCGAAATGAACTGTTATTTGCCGAAAAAGAAATGTTTAATATAAAACACGATTATTCATCTTTTTATCGTTAAACTATTCTGTGCCTTTGTAGCAAACTTAGAATACTGCACTGTTTACCAGTGGAATTTAGTTCAATGTCAGTAACTTCAACGAAGTCTTTTCAGTATCGAAAACGAATTTATTCACTACTACCGATACGGTGATAAATTGATCATTGCCACCTCACCAGTGACTTCCAGTTACATTACCCCAAACATGCGTTGCGCTGAGGCGCAACGCAATAATACGGGATGCCAAGATACCACAAGATTCACAATATTGTGATAAGGTGAGCTACCAGAAACAAGACCTACTTAATCATGTTTATACTATTATTTTTTTCCGATTGTGAAATAAGTTCTTACAACTGAGAATTGCCTGGTTAACATGTACGATTGTTGTATAAATAATTATAAGTCAAGTACGTGTATTTTCAACTGCGTATGTTGTTAGAATTTGTTTAAATTGAGTGATATGTGCATGTGTGTGTGTGTGTGTGTGTGTGTGTGCGTGTGTGCGTTTGTGTGTCGAAATTAATCGTAAATACCGCCACCGGTTGTCTCCAGATCAAGACACACTAGGTTTCTGGGACTGGAGTCTATGAAAATTTCTGGTCCTGGATCTATAAGAGGTTCTGGAATCGGCGTGACGTCAGGTGCGTTCATTACACGATCGACTGCAGTTTGGTACGTGGCGCCCTCTAGAATCTCCTTCGTATACGTCTGTTCATTGCTGCAGAAAACAACAAGTTGTTAATGGCTTTGAAAAAAAACAACAACCACCGAATATAACGTATGACAAATAAGAAAAAATCCTATAAAAATTCTTATAAAAGTTACTGTATCAGTAGTTCTAATACGTTTTGATTAAAGACGACTGTATTCTATGGATGACGAAAGTATGATCACGAATAGCTGATAACAGATTTACAGACTGTACATGTTAATAATATACCGCTCAATTTTCAGTTCAAGACACCGTCGTTTATATTCTACATTGTTTTGTGTCTCTTTTCTAAGCTCACGGGTCCTATCCAACTGTACAAATCGCTGCTCAGTGAACTTGCCAGGAGATAAGTGGTGTTTTTCGGTGGGTGCGGTAAATTTTGACCCAAGAGGCATGATTTGAACAAAGTAAGTGGAAGACCAATAGACAATGTTATATACCAAATAAGTTTTCCTATACACGGTTTTGTAAAACGAGTGGTAAAGGTGCACTAGACAATATCTTAGCTCTAGGCCTTGTGGTTTCAGAGAAGAAGATTTTTAAAGTTTTTCCTATTTTGCCATAACAACCAGAGTTCTGGATCGAATGGAATTATTTGAACAATTTTGGTAGAGCTTTATGCAAGAACATCCCTGCATAGTGTCATCAACATTGGCCCAGTGGTTTCAGAGATGTCGTTTGAATCAAAATGTTGACGGACGACGGACGGCGGACAATCATCCATGCTAAAGGTCACACTGGCAAAGCCAAGTGGGTTACAAAGCAGGTTAATGTTATTTCGACACCTGAGAGCATCAGTCCATGGTTCAAAGCTTGACTAGCATTGGTTCAGTCATGTACCGACTCACAACTTGCTGTGATGCCTCCCTCAACGATTCCCCACTCGCGACCATGTGGCAGGCGTTTATGTTTGTAATTTTCACCTTTTATGTTGTACTGGCACCATTGTTGGTCAATACACAGTGTGTGCTTATGGTCTCCAAAGGAGTGGGGGAGACTCGCAGCCAATGCTCCTTTCAGGGAAACCGGGTCGTTCTGGCTTTGTTTGATTGCATATGAAAAGTCTACAGACAATATTGGCACTACCTTTTGACTCAATGGGTGCTTAGTGCGAAGCTCTATTATTTCTCCAGTGAAATATTTCATGACGTGGTTACTATCACTACACTTTTCTAACTCACTAGATATACACTGTCTTGCACGAGTCACAGTGGTTGTGTCATCGTCCATTATAATTCGCTTGATATGAAATCCTTTAAAATGTTCGAATAGAAACACATTGTAAAAACGGTTGCTGTAGACGTTTTAACATCTTCTCTTTATGAAAGGCATTTCTCTAATTTCGGTAGGTAATAAATTGAAATTGTATGCAACTTTACCTGGCCTGTGAGCTTAAATACTGAAGCAATTCTAACTCGTCCACAATAGCCTGATCACATGATTCTTCAACGGCAGCTTCTATTGTATCACCAATTTCTCTCTCTCGTTTCTTTAATGTCTTGTGACATGTTGGTGGCAAATTTAATTCTGCTAATATACTGTTGATTTGGGAATGCCCTACACCTGCATTTACCATCGCTTAAATCATCATTATCATCATCTTGATCAATGTGTTTTATCGTCTCTTTTAACAGTATTTAAGATACAATGTATTTATAGGCGGTTAGTGCATAGTACCTAGATCACTATCTTCTCCATTTACGCAGAGTCGGTCGCATCAAAAACCTCTATCATAAGAATTAATTGGCGGCTTAATCAAGAGTTTCTGAGATGAGTTCATAGTTTATAAAAATATTATGAAATTACAAAAAATACGAATAATATAATTCTAATATGTATTGCATACAATTTTGTTAAAATACCTGCTGCCATCTTTGTGTTAATGTCATATATATGAGTTGGACCGGCTATGTCCCCTCCACTGTGTCGTTTGCCTGTAGGTACTGCTGTCATAGAGTCACAACGACCCAAGACCCTGTCTCGTTTCTATCATAGTTTTGTAATGATTGTGCGTATTCCTCGATAAACAGCGTATGATTTAAAACAAACGAAGTTGTCATTAGTTTAGTTTATATTCATTTTTAGCTCGATTGTGAAGAAAGCTTGTAGCTTAGCGAGTCACTTTCGAGTCCGCTTCCTGGAAAAACCAGTACTGGTGTCATATGAGGAAGGACGGTCGTAATCCCGGTGAGGGTCGAACCTGCAACCACCGCGATGAGCGGCCGACACTTTAACCTCTACACCACCGCTCCCCTTTAACAACGGACGAGCTATAAAAAAATGAAAATGATGAAAAGTGTATACCACGACGGAGTAGTCGTGTCCACTGATAGTGACATTGTTTACCAATCCGCTTTGACTCAAAGCAGCACGTCCCATCTCTCTACCTGCAAATGTAACCAATACTTTCTTTCCTTTAATATCAAATGGCATCGTCGCAAGTATTTTCTTCCAAAGAACTAGGCTGCGTTGTAACAGATATAATAACAGTCTAGGCGTGCAACATGTTACTATAAATAAATGATACTTGCTGGTAGGCATCGCCCTACATGAATTAGTATATGTGCTATCATGCACATGTGCAATGTGCATATTGCAGATGTCCATGCACCAGAAAATGCTATGAGATTATAATCAAAAGTGGCGTAGCTGCTATAAGGCCTACGAATTATCTGGAAAATAAAAATGTTGACTAAAAAAACACTAAAGGATGAGGAGGTTAGGGCCTTTCTTAGTTTTAGCTTCTGTACCATTGATGACGACACGAAGTGATCATGAAACCGTTTGAAAAGTTTGAAAAAGTCGTTTTGTTTGTTCTTGATATTTGCATGCCGGTATACCTTGACACTTCGCGTGTTTTAAAGATGCATCTGATCATGTGACCTTTATTGTATTTAAATCTCTTTTACATTGTACCTATCTTTTTGTTATTGTTGTGTTTTTTTTTTCGATCTAATACTAGTACTTTGTTGTTTATAGTTTGAAAAAGTTCTTTCTTAGTTAGAAAACAACGTTTTTAGTTCACTTCCAAAACGTGATCAAGTACTTTAACTTATGCTGATAAACAGAATGCTGATAATGTTTGAGGGAATGTTTGGTGTTATACCATGGTAGAGTGGAAATACTTTACTTGTAAAGTTTGAAGGGTCGTGTTCAGCTTCCAAAGTCGATGCGTGTTTTTTGTATTGACTTTCACTTTTCATCGGTTTCATTTTTTATTCTTCCGACCGGATTTATAAAGCTTTATATGCAATATTTCGCCCCAATCATCATAACAATAATTTTGGTAGTGACATTTATAATATTTAGGTTAACGTCAATTTGAAACACGATGACATGTGGTTCAAAATAACTTGGTCATCAGCTGCATGTTTGACCTTTTCTTTTAAGCTTCAAATGGAATTCGTGTCTTTTTCAACAGGAAATGATGTGAATGATCGATGCATCGAAAAATAACTATTGTCCTTGAAATAGTATTGCTGGCGTTGTGGTAACTACTAATCCTACAGTGCCTATACCGATGCGAAATATATTGCATGTGCATTGTAATTAACCGGCGTCACGGGGAAAAGGACCTTCGGACATTTTTACATTATTCAGTAAGAACCATTTGAAAAACAAATCGTAAAAATGGCTTTCTGTTATTCTCTTCGTGTACAAAATATAATTTAAAAACTCACGGTCCGCTACTACCTTTTTCTGCATTCAATTGGAATTTGTGTTAAAAAATTAAATAGAATATCTAAAATGTAGGATTATTGCCATGACAAACAGTTCGTTTTACTTATGTTCACGGCAAGGTAACAAGCATAGTCTTCTCCGCTGGTGAAGCGAACTTCGCTGTGCAAGCTGTGCAAGACAAATTAAGTACATTACGGAGGGCAGCTGTCTTAATATCTCTATTTTGTCTAAAATTAGACGAAGTTGCTGAAAAAAACTCGAATTTAATTCATATTTGATACGAAAACACTGGTTTGTGTTATAGAGCATAAATCTGACCTTTCAAAGTTCGAGAAGCTACTTTAAATAAGCTCTGTGCTAAAAACGTTTTATGTCGAACTTTCACAACACCCTGCTATATATTGCCCGTATGCGGCAACCGGTCTCTTCCTATTTTATAAAGTCATCTCTAAATAACTCCAAACACGTGTTACAAGAGTTCATGTGTATACTGACTTATTATTTTGTTTTTCAGATGGGCGTTATTGGCAAAAAAGTTTCACTGAGACCAGGAACGTAGAAAAAACGTTGATTCTACGTTCCTGCTGAGACAAACACTGCAGTTCATCGCGGAAATTGAAAACCATAGAATATGTGTATATGAGCATGAGGAGCCTAGACTATTTTATTAAAACATTTACTTATTGTACATCTGATATGCAGTCGGTATTTAAACAAGACAAGACAAGAAGAATGTTTTAAAGGGTGTAGTACTGCTTGTTTGGAAGCAGAGAGGTTATTGGCGTTTTCACAATATTTTTTTCTTTTACAACGAAAACGGATTGACTGCTTCCTTCTGGAAAAAGATAATCATATCTTCTAAAACCCGTGGAAAACCATCCGTTCAGTTACTTTTGCATATCCTGAAATAGAATGAACACATTAATTGCAATACAGTCTTAAAACTCTTTTACGTTTTTGTGTTTTGATAATAAAATCAAAGATGAAAGCATTCGAGACATGCACAACCCTCACATGTATTGCACATTCTCCTGTTTCAACAGCTTTTTTGAACACAGAGCTTATTTAAAGTTTAAATGTCAGAATCGCTTGGACGCTGTATGGTTATGAAATTGTCCTAAGTCTATTCTTTGTTCCCGCTAAAATCTGGCGTATAGAGGCCATACGGGTTGAATTGTATTCGAGTTTTCTTCAACAACGTAGCTGTCTAGCTCTGTTGAATTACCTAAAATTATTTTTACGCTGACTTTTGCACATTGCATTAAATGTACAAATGTATGAAATAATCGTGTCTAAATCCATGTCCGCACATGAAACAATGTTTCAGAAAAATCTAAAAGTTACTGGGAAATGTTAATATCACTTTAAATATATTGTTCTATCAACTGATGAATTATATAAATAATACGCTACACATGTGCTCACAAGATATTGCGTTTATAATATTTTCTACTCTGAGTTTTTTTACTTACATTTTTCCTGATTTATTGTTTTTACATTCTCTTTATTGGTCTATTTCTTGTCATGTATGTCTGTCAATGTGTCGACAGAACATTTCCAGTGTGTTTTGCTTGTTTGCTTGAGAAAGTAAATGTCCTTCTACCTAAATTGTATTTGCTAACATTTGTTGCTCAATAGTTCAGTTGTTTCTTTTTGTATTTTAACATTTTATGTATACGTACTTTAAGCTGCTGTTGTCATTTGAAGTAGCAACTGAACGTGAATATGATCATATTTTAATTCTGCATCTTTTTTTGGAAAATATATACGTAGACTCGTTAACAGCTACAGGTATGTGGGTTGTAATGAGTTCTTTATGTTTTATGACCATTTGGAATACTTTGGATTTTATTGTCATACACATTCTGTACCTTGGTGCAAATGGTAAAGTGTCGGTTTTGAGATCAAGAGGTCCTGGGTGAATATTATTTGAACATTTTTGAGAAAAAAACTTTGACCGCACATTTTGTGACTAATTGACAAATTTTGGGGGGTAGGGGTATAAAACTATGAGAGTCATTTCACGAAAACGGTTTAAGATATTTACTTAATTCAAACTTTATTGCAAGGAGAACTATCGGAATATGATAACATTAGTAACAAGTTCCTGTTACAGTTCTTTGTTGCAGACCTATGCCGTCATATATCATAGCTTGTCGAGATCTAAAAAACCACATTGTAAGTTTTTTTTTAATTTCTCTCTTATATGCACACCAACCCCTATTTTTTATTTTGTATTCTAAAACAAAATTCTTAATCAAACAGTAGGCAAAATATAAAAAAAACCTTGTTATTCCTTTAACATGAAAAAATCGTTTATCAAAAAATAGATTATAAAATGAATTTTAGTAAAGTGTGTGGGGTAACGATAAGGATCGTAATATTTATTCAGATGATGATGAAAATACCATTATAGCTATTTTTTTTTCTTAAGGTATGACATATTACATTAGAAAAGATGGAAAATTGATACCTACTATTCTGAAAAATTCACTACATACATAAAGTTTACGATACCTGAATTCTAGCTAATTCTGTATTTAGCACTTTGCTTTGATGTTACATCAATAAAGATTAATATTTCGAAAAAGTTAAGCCATCGACCCATCATTATTTTTCCAGAAATTAACTAGCAATATGTTAGATTCTATAATGAACAGGGTCAATAAAATGTTTTGCTATTTGATTTTCAGCAGTGACCCCCCTTTAGTTTGAATTTTTTGGAATAGTGTCCATTATACTCAAAAAATATCTTGAATAAGGACTTGAAAAAAAGTTTGTCATTTGACAGTCAGATGGATTTTGTTTTTGCATACCCACTTGACAATTCCACTTCCCCCTATTGTCAATCTCGGGATCCGCTCCCGAGACGAAATAGGTTAGAACAATGTAAATAAAGCTCAGATTCATGAAATTAGCGCACGCAGTTTAGTATAAAGCAAGTAAACGGAAAATTATCTGCCATAGCTAAGTTAACGTTTCAAAATCTAATTATTTTATAGACGCGACACTGTAACGATAAAATATGATTTAGAATTCAGTAAGTTTTAAGTGAACGCAAGGCGGTATCCTGTATAACAATCTTAATACAGCTCAAACTATCAACCTAGCATTGCAGAACCAATTTGTTCTTGATTGCAGTAAATGAAGACCATGTCATTTCAAGTTTCAAGTGTTTTTGTTTTAATAAACAATCCTTATGACTGTGGTCAATTGTAACATCTAGAAAAATAATGGGCTACAGCCTTTATCTGTTGAAATGATATTGATGTATATATTTGTAATTTTGATAGTGATTTGATAACGTTCATTTTACAAAATTTAACACAATTAATGTGTAGGTAGGGTAGAGCGTATATATGACGAATATTTATAACGCTTCATTGCAACGATAAAACCTGATTCAGTGTTTGAAATTATTCGTTGTCCGATCCCAGCGCAGTATTCGCTGCACTTCAACTTGTGTATACCGAGTCAATACAGTTGTATTTGTATAGTTTCCGTAGATGTTTTGGGTGTTGTGTAAAACTTCAAAATAAGACACCGTAGACATGTACGTGTCATATTCTCTGAATACATGTTAGCTAACACAAACTTATTTCCTTCAATCAGACATAAAGAGAAAAATGCAGAAAGTCTTTGAAATATGAGATAAACAAGTATGGTCGTACTAGGGCTTCAACCAGCAACTTCAAAATATAAGATACATATTCTCACCCCGGGTATTCGACTACTTCGAACGCAGATGGGTACTACTGACGACAGATGTATATACATGAACGTCCTGACATGTAAGCTGGAAAATACCTAATATCTTCTCTTTTTTATTCATTTTCACAATGTTTTCGTTCAATATGAGATTCAATATATTTGTACTAGGCAATGCTCAATTGTTTAGCTGAAAAATGATCGACGTGTTGTTACAATTGCGGAAATCAGACCAGAAATTGCAATTTTTCGGATTTTTAACAGAATTTTAAGAAATCTAATAATCGAAAGAGTCCAAAACTGCATAAATCGTAAAGCTACACATTTTCTGTAGCAGAAAAACATATTTTCGTTTCGCTATGACTGATACAGCAGCTGCAACTGACACTTAAACAAGCATGGGGTTCTTTTTGAGGGTACTTATGACGACAGATGAAAATATTATAGGGTACGTATGAACGCAGACGGTGGATACGTAAAACGCCATACGAACTGCAGATACGTAAAAGATGAAACATAAGTCTTACGATGGGAATACTGTTGATAACTTTAGTTTTTGTCTTAAACTGAAAAACTATGTATTAAAAGTAAATTATAAGTCAAGGCTAAATAGAAAACTTCAGTATCATAATGTTTTTTGTAAAATTATCTTTTATTAATGAGGTACCGGACTTTTAACTTTTTGTTACAAAATCATAATACAAATTGAGGCATTACTCCGCAAAAATATATGTGACTTACTGCATTTGTATGTATTACCATGAGAAACAAGTATGGCAAGTGTTAAGTGGATACGTTTGTCGGATTTGAAGTTATTAATATTAATAACACGACTTTGATCAACGCAAAAGCTGGGGCGAGTACAACAACCCTCCTCATTCTTCGAACAGTCGGGCTAAAAATGTAATTACAAATGTATATAATATTTTACATTGGCGTTAAATGAACATGTTTGTTCCCGTGGATTATTTGTAGTAACATTGTCTCTTAGTCATTGACTAGTTACTAGTGTATGGGAAGCTTGACATCGATATTTTAGAGACTTCGTTACAGTAGACTTAGATACCCCATTATCAATTAATTTTCTAAACTAGAGATTATCTTTCACGAAAAAAAGCAAGTCTCCTATTATTCAGCATCATTCAGTAGAATTGAAAATGCATACCACTAAACTGTAACAATCCGATGATATACACAAGTTCAGGCTTCGCACCAATCACTTCTGTGTAGTTTTGTAGTTTTCTGACCAGTGATACAGGATTAGTAGCACAAGCATATTAGAATACGAGACATCAAAAGACATAGTTCCGCAAAATTCATTGAACTGTAACATGCTGACGAAATGTACAACTACGCTTGACAATGATCACTCATGTGACGTTTGGTAAAATTCAGCTCCAGCGTTTAGGAGAATTAGTACGGACATTATGAAATATGACACATCAGGGTTGCAACTTCCATGGAAATCAATGAACCGGAACATGCCGACGACAATTGTGTTCCAATAGGTTTGGTGAAAATCTGGCCAAAGGTAGAGGAGAAGTAGCAAAAACATTATTAAATTTGAAGAATCAATGGCCATACAATGTAAATCCCCGAAAATCACTGAACCGGATGTGCATAACTAAGCTTGGCACTGCTCAATTGACCTTACGCCAGGTTTCTTGATTGACAGATAATAATCTCTTATCAGACCAATTAGTCCAAGAGCCAAGGGCCATTTATTTACAATTCGCGCCCAAAAGCGAAAATAGTCTTAATCGAAAGCAAAATTTCTACTGATTACAAAAACCCATTTCTTACAAAAATTCTCTGTCACACGGCTTAGAAATTCAAGATGGCCGACAAGATGGCCGCCGAAAATTTTTAATTTACACCCGTAAATAACAAAGCATATTCTGAGTTCCTTGTACAGCCGGTTAAAACAATTTTTCAATAAACTGAACAGAAATATATAATAATTGACAAAAATAATAAATTGTATGTGACTGTTACCGCCATTTTGGAATTAGTGCAAAACAAATCCCCAAAAATGGTCTAAAAATCAGTGCTTTTTAAACAGTTTACCGGTCAAGTGCCACAGACCTCAAGAAATCCACCATATTGTGTCAAAAACAGTCTAGGACAGTAAAACAGTTATTAAACAAGACAATGCTGCTTAAAAATAGTATCTTGCTTGGTGTTGTTTACAAAGGTAAATCTTTTATAAATTCTGAGCATTGTTAACTCTTTAATGCACGTTTTGGAAATGTATTCATATAATTATGCACTTTTCAAGGAAATTCAGCTTACTTTTATTAATTTTTGATGTATTTAAGTTAAAATCAAGTTGTTTTTTTTCAAAATTTTGAGTAAAAGGGCAGTTTCTTTCGCCTGATCTCTGTTTGGCACGGATCGTTTTAACAATTGACACTTAAATTAATCAAATCGAGTCTTCGATTGACACATTTTGTTCCTGAAATTAAAACTGTATAAATGTGGTAGACTTCCTGTGTTTATATAAAAGGGTAATGCATTAAAGGTGGGTGGGGTAGACCAAGGCCTGAAAATATATTTGTTTATGTAATGAGTCAAATTTAAGGGCTGATTTAATGTTTATATCAGATTTTGTGTTATGTTTTTGCATAGATTATGCAAGTGATTTTGGTATTAAAGTATTTGCTTAGTTTTTAAAACACCATTTGTGTAAAAATGTCCTCAAAAATATATTTTTTTACAATGTAGTGCTACAGACGAAGAGATTCAACCTTACATGTATTTGCAAATGTATATGCATTTGCTGGTTTGTACCACTTAACTAAAGCAGTATTTGAAAAGAGATTTAAATAATACTAATATTAAAGATTATCTGTTTTGTCTTAAGCAACTACCTATCTCCTTTTCTTCCTGTTTATACTCTAAGTAACTATTGCTTTGTCAATACATGTAGTTCACTATAGAGTCATCTTCAACAAAATCGTAATTACATTCAATAAACATCGCCGCAGTTATCAGAAGGTAAATACCGGAATGTGGTAGGTTTAAACCTTTGAACCTAATTACTTGGTTCGAGACCTCATCTAGTGAGCAACCATATTCCTCGGGTAACAGCTTGGCTTTGCCCTCTTTCAAACACGGACAGCAATGTTCGCTCTCTTCGTTTTATGTGCCAGAACCTTATGACATGGCGGCATCAAACTATTTAAGTCGCAAAGTGGTGAAGATGCTTTGCTAGTCAACTTAACTTAGTATTTTTCTTAAGACATGCACACGTGAATTTCAATCCCATCAGTCTGTTCTAATTTGCCGCACAAACGCCATGCAAATAAATCAATACTTTGAGGGGTACAGGTTGTAACATCTCTAAGATAACCTAATTCACTAAACGCTGTTTTTGAGCTATTTGCCACAACTAACGCAATATTTGCATTTATCCTGCCAATATGAGAGGCACTCAATTCACTGAACGTTGTTTCTTTGCAAAAGCCGTGTTGTTGGCATATAAATCAGGTAGAGCCCTTTGCCACAACTGACGCAAATTTTGCATTTATACTGCCAATACAAGAGGTGCTCATCTTATTTTTAAACGCAATAGAAATGTTAACTATGACAAAAGTGAACGATAATTGTGAATCCCTTCGTGATGTATTATCTGTGTTAATAGATATAGTTGACGGTACATGTATCTCTGTCAGCTTATGTGAAGATGGTCAGTCGTAAAGTATGCGATAAAGTCTATGGTTTCGTACTCGGGCTTATAAGGAATACATGTACTTACTCTTACAGAAGTGTTAAAAAGTGTTAAAATCCACGGAACATACAGTTTCGTAAAGCTCTATACGGAATATTCGTTACGGTGGAATACATTGCAATAACACTTCGTCTGGTGAACCGCCGACAAAGTTTAAAAAACTTTCAACATTGGCCACTTCTGACGTTGTTCGAAAAATTGCTCGCATGATTTCGAAAGTCAACCCCGCGGATCAGAGAGAGATGGCACATAAGCTTGGTGTCTACATGATAACTGTATATCTTATTATTACTAATATTTTGTAATAAAAGCTGCGGAAATGTGTAAAGTACACCAGCTAAATGTGATCCAGATTACAAAAAAACATACCAGATCTTGGAAGTTGTATCTGAAGTTACGTGGTGGACGATGGAAAAAACTTTGTGACCTCTGACGAGGCAAGGTTTAATCCAGGTGGCAGCTTTGGTAGAAGACGGGTTTGTTACTTAAAAGATGGAATAAATGCATTTATGAAGCATAATGCTTTTGCCAGCGGTTTATGACACGGTCAATGGAATCATACTGAGGCAAAACTGAAAATCGTATAATTGATAACACTGACAAAGTAGACTGTCACTTCTATATTTACAGAGTTTTTAAGCCGTTTTTAAATAAAGATGTGCCCATTCTGTTTCCGCAAGGGTAAAACATATGGTGCTCCATCAGTCTCACCATATGATACCTCTAAACAGACTATCAAATTCCTAAACGATAGAAATATAAACTTTATTACACCAGAAGAATGGATGCCTAAATCACATGATGCCGTCCCGTTGACGATAGTACATGTATATGGTGAATCGTGAAGCGACGTCTGCAAAGGCGCACGATAAACTCGTTGATGTTTTAAACTAGCATTGAAGGGCGAATGGGGGAACTGGACGGACTTACTACAAATAAAACTTTCGAATCATGGCCAAAACGTTTTAGAATGATATACAATTGTCACGGATGACATATAGATTAATTGCTACAATAAACATACCTCTCATATTATATGTAACGCCTTGTATGCCGTGTGCAAAGGCCATCATAGATCCAGACATTTGATACTTAAATTATTTGCAATATCAAGATATCTGTATTATTGCTTCTCATTGTACATTTTATGTTGCTGTTTTCATTCAAAGTCATTTGATGAAGGTACAGTAACCTGGTGTCAGCATGATGTCAGATTCCTCGTTTTGGCAGTGGTGTTGCAGACTGTCTTCTTACACTGTACGAAGTGCCAGTGTCACCTTTGTTGATGCTGTTTGTCTGTTGCATACATTGAACATCGTCCCAATTACCTTTGGTGAATTTTCTAGACTCATCCAGAACGGCAAAGCTTGTTCACATTGTTTGTGACACATACTCGTTCGTATATTACATCCACAATAAAAGATATTGAACACTTATGGCGGGATGAGAACAATACGGCATAGTCTGTAATGGTAAGACACCAAACAACTGTGAAAAGGTACTTCAGTCACTGGCCTTCAAGACTGTACTATTTCAAACGACAGACAAAACAGTAGTGACTAAAGAGCATGAGCAAGATGAAGAATAGCTAGATAGTTCCTAAAGGAGAACATATATTATTTGCTTAAACTTCTTTTGAAATACTACTTTAGTGAAGTGAAAGAGGCATAAACATAACATTAATGTCCGAGCTTTTGTATATTATTGTGCATACATATCAGAAAAAGCAGATACATTTCCAAGTATAATTGCATGTAATGGTGAAAGTTTTCATATGTAACACTACATTGGACAAGAGAGCAATGGTAGTTAACATCGCTCACCTGGCTAGCTGTCATTGGCTATTTTACAATATCAAAAACAGCGTCGTAGAAAAAACAACTAAAAGTACAATACACTATAACTCCAAATTCGGCTAACAAGAAAGTAAATCAGTAGGTAAAGTGACCCCGATGCCAAGAAGAATGATTGAAACAGTCTTTGTACATGACCAGTAGGAAACCCTTCAAGCCAAAAAGCTGAGACTGAGCCTAGTGGTCTAAGACCAGAAGATTTTAAAAAAAATCCATCAAGTGAACCCCGAACGGGGTCAAGTTTGAACCATGGTTCATGATTTGAACTTTCTTGTTAAATGTTTACTGGGTAATGCTACATGCAAAATATCCAACCCTGAGGTCTTGTTGTTTCAGAAAAGAAGATTTTTCTTATCGAAATTTATGTAAAATCAAGTGACTACCTTGCGACTGTCAATTTGGACCCGGAGTAATGGTTTGAACGATCTTGCTAGGGGCATACAAAGCAATGTTACACTCCAAAAAACTAAGCTCTGAGTCGTGTGGTTTCAGAGAGTAAGACTTTTTGTAAGAGTTTTCCCTTTATAAGTCTATGTAAAATCAACTAACCACCTAGGCGAGATCAATTTTGACCCGGGGTCATGATTGGTAGTGGTCAATAAGGCAATGGTACATGCTAAATGTCATAGCTTCATGCCCTTAGATTTCAGAGAAGAAGATTTGTTCAGTTTCTTATACAGAAACCTATGTAAAAGTAAATGACCCCTTGGCAGAGTAAATTTTGACCCAAGGGTAATAAATTATTCAATTATGATGAAGATCTACCAGACAATGCTACATGTCAGATATTTCAGCTCTAGACATTCCGGTGTTTGAAAAGAGGATTTCTAAATATTATCCTGTTTGTTCCAACAACATTCAGTGATCAACATAGAAATAAGTTGTTTTAACAAAGTTTGGTAGAGCTTTATGCAAGAAACACCCTTGTAAAGCTTCTTTGAAATTGGTTTAGTGGGAGATCTTGTTTGAAACAAAACAATAGACGACAAACGCCGAACATTCATCGATCCTGAAAGCGCAAATTAGCATTTCGTACCAGTTTTGCTGAAACCCTATAATTTTGTAGACATGTTACTCACACATTGTTTAAAATGCAATCAAATACTTGTATACCAAACTCAGCAATATATTTATACATATATTCAATCGATGGCATACTTTAAGCAAACAAATATAACACAAAAATTATATTCAAATTATATCAGCCCTAGAATTCGACTAATTACATAAACACATATATTTTCATTTTAAGGCCTTGGTTTACCCCACCCACTTTTGCATTATCCTTTTAAATAAAGACATGAAATTCTACCACATATAAATAATTCTTAATGAAGTGACAACATGTGTCAATTCAATTAATTTAAATCTCATTTGTTAAGACTTTCCATGTAAAACATTGGTAAGGCGAAAGAAATGTTTATTTTTACTCATAAGGTTGGAAAACACAACTCAATTTACTTAAGGACATCAAAAATTAATAAAAGTAAGTATTTCCTTGACAAGTGCATAATTATATGAATAAATTTCCAAAACTTACATTAAATAGTTAACAATGCTCAGAATTTATATAAAAAATAACCTTTGTTTATAATTCATTTTTAGGGGTTAGTTTACCCCACCCACTTTTACAGAAATTTTGTGTCTACAACACCAAGCAAGATACTACTTTTAGTGAGCATTGTCTTGTTTAATAACTGTTTTACTGTCCTATAAAGTGTTTGACACAATGTGGTGGATTTCTTGAGGTATGTGGCACTTGACAGGTACACTGTTTAAAAAAACACTGATTTTTAGACCATTGTTTCAGATATGTTTTGCACTAATTCCAAAATGGGGGTAACAGTCACATTCAATTTATTATTTTTGTCAATTATTATATATTTCTGTTCAGTTTATTGAAAATTTGTTTCAACCGGCTGTACAAGGAACTCAGAATATGCTTTGTTATTTACGGGTGTAAGTTTAAAATTTTCGGCGTCCATCTTGTCGGCCATCTTGAATTTCTAAGCCGTGTGACAGATAATTTTTGTAAGAAATGGGTTTTTGTAATCAGTAGAAATTTTGCTTTTGATTAAGACTATTTTCGCTTTTGGGCGCGAATTGTAAATAAATGGCCCTTGGCTCTTGGACTAAATCAAACAGCTAGCTGCTACAACACGTGGCGAATATGGTTACTAGCCGCCATTTTGTCCGACAAACATTACAATTAATCCGTTGACGGACATGCAATTTCAGGTATTTTCTATGTAAGGAAGAGTACTTCTTAGAAATAGATCTTTTTTTATCGTGACAGTCATATATTTTGTTACCGGGTTTAGTCTCTAAATTTTAAGAGTTTTGTCACGGACCAATTTTATTTTAGGTCCGTAGTGTTGTGACTCTTCATACATTTTAGAGTGATTTAATAAAATGTTTTGTAAAGTGTGTCTTATCAAAACGTGTCATCATGTTTGTGTGTGTGCGAATATATATTAGAAAATTGTTAGTGGACTTGTACATTATAAACTATAAGTGCACAATAATAGTATAAGCCACGCTGGGTCATATGACTACGGCTGGTAGCGAGGGTAAATGACTCCAATTTGTCTGTCAGTCAGTCCGATGAATCTGTTTCATTTGATTTAAAAACAATTTAGATAAATAAATGATTCTTCCAGCTGGACATACAATTGTTTAAAAACATCTGTCAGAAGTCGTATCAAAATGATATAAATATATATGCTTAGAAATGCTCTGCATATTATCGGTTTTGTTTTACTTATAGAAGTGTCACATTGCCTAAAACATAAGACCCCATAGCATGACCCAGCTCACAGAACCGCTTGCAAAAATTAAGTCTTCCACGAAATATAAAGTTAGAAACCATGGTCACACAGTTACTTTTATTGATGACACATGTTTATACAAATGCTTATTGATATCTTATCTTTAAGAGATTTTCAATTAACAGTATACTGTCAACGCATCATTTAAGAGTATTTAATAATTAATGCGCAGCGGACATAATAATGCTACCGTAAATATTTGATAACGGATTCAATGATGCTTATTAAAATAACGCATATGCAAATAACTAGCTTTAATCCGCAGGCGTTTCGAAAATTTTGTACCCCCCGCCCCCGCCCCTTTAAAACTAAATTCACACTTTTATAGATTTACTTTTTGAAATCATCAAAAGGATCATAGTACAGTTAAATATTATCGAATAAAGAAATAAAACTAATGATTTCAGACTTAGTTCAATAGAGATCTGTTTGAGCTCGGACTTCGCAGGAGTAGTGCCCCTTGATTTCGGTGGGCGTGGCTACATCTCTCCTGGCGTAAGGTCAATTATCCTAGGTTAAGTGGAAATCTGCCGGATGTTATAGGAGAATTAGCCATAACATCATAAAATTACATGTATCAAGGGCGGTTATTCCACTGAAAATCATTGAACCGGAACATGCCGATAATATGTGCAACTACGCTTATGTGAAGTTTGGTGTAAATCCGCCATGTGGTGTCAGAGGAGCTGCGTGGACACTTAATGACAAAAAAGTGACAGACATGTATCACTAATAAATATGTCTCTCACGGAGGTGGGATACATAATTATTATCAGTATATACATGCTAGATCCTTCTACATAGACTAAACAACTGCCATACTGAATGTTATTAGTTTAAAACCAATTTTTATCCTGATTGGAAAACACCTATTCATGCTTTCTACTTGTTACACATCTGCCGTTATACGTATCCTCATTTTATAACAATCTGCGTTCGTACGTATCTCCTTCGGTCGTCAGACGTATCCGTTTATCTTCACCCACCTCTATAAATTTGCTTATATCAAAACGATACCACTAATTCCAAAGTCTAGGGCTGTTTGTATTGATACTTTATACATTTGTCTGTATACGTGTCTAAGGTCATTGATATATATTGTTATTATAAGCAAATAAATGTCATATTTGGCAACATTACCGTTGTTTTTTCAACATTTTAGGGAAATTCTTTATTTAAAAGGCGTCAGTTTATCATAAAACTTCACAATGCTTAGTTTAAACATATTACTACCTATATCAAGCAAAAGGTCGGACCTAAAAAGAGAAATAATAAAACTATCGGGGTTATTCCAGCGTGCCTGTCATGACGTACATGTATATACATCTGTCGTCAGTAGTACCCGTAGTCGAATACCCGGGGTGATTCTACGCACAAACATCTCGATTGTAACGCGGCCAGTCTTGCATAATTCTACCGTAACAATGGTACAGGTTTATGTACTCGACTTACCTCGGCACTGGAGCAGTCAAAATTAGTTTAAGTACTGAAACAGGTTTGACCTAGAAATCGAACTGTATTGGTAAGTGGGGAAATACTGCTGATTTACAAAAATAATTTCAAAGAGTAATTAAGTCGGTTAATGTTGAACTATTGATGCATTTACTACAATAAATTGGTCGGGTGGCATGCGCTGTGCCAGACCAATTTACTTTCGTAAATCAAAATGAACACTAACCTATACATTAAAATTCAGGATTTATAATTCAATACCGGTCCAATGCATGATGGTATCTTGTATATATAACAGTCTTAATATAGCTCAACATTTCGACCAATAATTGCAACAAAAATAATCTTACGTACATAGCCTTAAAGATATCTCAGTTTATAGCTATATAGTTTATATTTTAGCTGATGTTTCAATTTTCATTTGAATCCAGATAAGATCTCAATTGGTGACAATTTGATACGAAATGCCTTTTGATTTTAGCGGAAAGAAAATGTTGGTAACTGGTGCCGGAAAAGGAATAGGACGAGCTTTAGCTATTGCTTTAAGTCAAAGCGGCTGTAAAGTTTACGCTCTCAGTCGAACACAGTCTACGCTGGACACATTAGTGGAAGAATGTGAAAACATAATACCAATAGTGGTGGAATTATGTGACTGGGAAGATACAAGGGAAAAACTAGAAAAGTTGGAGGTGTTGGACGGATTGGTGAACAATGCTGGTATTGGAGCGCAGCAATACTCTGCTGTGGATTGTCCAAGGGACTATATTTGTAATGTACTGGATAACAACCTTCTTAGTGCAATTAACTGTACACAGGTGGTTACCAAGAAAATGATTGAAACAAATGTGAAGGGGTCTATAGTTAATGTATCAAGTGTGTTAGGTATGACCCCGTTACAGAATGGTTTGCCGTACAATATATCAAAAGCTGCAATGGACATGGTTTCCAAACAGTTTGCTCTTGAATTAGCACCTAATGGTATCCGGGTGAACTCAATAAATCCAGGGCTTACAAAGACTGAACTGGTACAAGGACTCATAGACAAAGGACTGCCGTACGAGAAAATATTTGTGTCGAGGACACCGATGGGCAGAATTCTAGAGATCTCGGAGGCCGTCGGTCCAATCCTTTATCTGTTAAGCGATCACTCCAGCATGGTAACTGGACAGGTGCACGTGGTTGACGGAGGACTATTATCCAATATTACCGTTGAAGTATAGATAAGGGCTAGTTTGAGATATGTTAATAAACAAAACAAGAAATATTTGTTTTCATTCGTGAAATACAATTGACTCGGGTGCAAGTTAATTTTGGCCTCGTTTTTTTAACTCTTCTTTAAGTTTCCCTATATAAGCCTATGTAAAAACAAGTGACGCCTTGGACGGAGCCAATTTTGATCCGGCGGTCATGATTTGGACAATCTTGGTAGAGGTTTGGTAGAATTTAAATAAATAGGCAGAGTGTAATAAAAAGTTGAAAAATCAATTGACTTGAATTGATAAGATGTCGGAGGAGCTTTTTTTGCCACCACCAAACAAGGTTTGGTAGGAGGCTATATATAAAGGAGTTTCCTTGTAACATCACGTCCTATTCCTGATCTTCCTTTATTCGGGCCGGCGCTTCGAGACAAACATTATGTTTTTTATAACTCTACTAAACATATTTTTTGTGTTTTGTGTGTTGAGGGAGTTATATGTGTTGAATACTAGTATAAGTCGCTTTGGAGCTTCACATCCCGTCCCGTCGCGTCAAGCTGCATCAGTCGCTTTTACCTGTACTAAATGTTTCCGTAAAACTCTAATATTTCTTCTTTTAAAAAACACAAGTTGACAAATACATCAGAGTCAATCTATAACGGTGTTATTTTCAACTGATACTTTGAGCAAAGCACGTACTATAGCAGCTATATAGCAACGCCATGTTGACATTAAGCGTTTCAAATTACAAATATACCCTTTACCCAAGTAACTTATCAAACTTAGTAAGTAAAATGTCTGATGCATCTACCATTTTAAATCTGTACCTTTTCCAATTTATCGTTTGGTGACTAAATTTTGTATTCGTTTCTGCATGCATTAACACATTACTTTCTTTGACATTGATTTACTTCCAATCACTGACCCACGAACTTTCACAAATATCTTTGCTATGTGTTCATTTTCATCCCTCTTAAATGTGTATCGTCTCTTTTTGATAAAACTAGTAAATAAAATTTGAATAAATTCAATAACGTCCTACAAAAAATGTAAGAAATGTGGTATTACCTACAATACCACACAACTTTAATGAGAAATATAGACTTCTGTTGCTACAAAACTCCACTGCCATTTGAACAGTTACTGATAACGCCGTGAGTTTGCTCCGTTCACGAAAACGTGACATTGCTATCGTATATATTTGAAAGTAAGTAAAAAGAATTCAAGATTGTGAATTCAATATACTGCAATGTATTTACAGATTTTTTTTTATAAAAATTAATCGATAAATAAAAAATATATGACTGTTTTCCGGAAACTTTTCAAACACTCCCATTTGCAAACTCTCTTCCTCAAATCTTAGACACTATGATCCTACATAGTGGTCCTATACCAAGTTTGTTTAATTTATGCCTCTAGAGTCATAATTGGCTCCACATGAGAGGGCAACCTGTTTTACGTAGAATAATATAAGAAAATCTCTATCGCAAGGCTTGTGACTAAGTGGTCTTTACTAAGTTTCTTTTTCACATCACGTCTCTGTGTCAGAATCAGGTCTTTTGTTCGCCTATCTCATATAATATGGTATTAAATGAGTGATTTCATATTGGCCCTGTTGTTTGTCCGAGGGCATTCGTTTTGGCTCGAGCCCGTAGAGCAAAATATCCGTAGGGCGAGAGCCAATACGAGTGCCAGAGGAAAAATGACATGGTTTTTATCAAATCACTCGTTTGATGACAATTTTATTAAATAAGAAATCAAACTAGATATGTTTCATTGTATATAGAGTATAGACTAGACTATCATCTTCATTGGCAGTTACTCGAAGCATGCAGATCTGTAAATAAAAATACTTCTAAAATATTCATTTTTTAAATAAACAAATTGATGTTGGTATTCAATTTCTTAGTTGGGGCATTTTCTTTCCTTGTAAATGGGTTCAGATAGAAATTATATAAAGTTGATTTTCACTTTTGCCGTCCAATCCTTCAAGCTGATTCCAACAAATGTCAAGATGGAGACAGTTTTTCTAGAGAAACTTAATATCTGAATGTATCAACCAATCGGAATGTTCAGATTCCTCAACATCCAATCATTCATTAACAGATTTAAGTTTCATGCAGTTGTCTATAAAGTCACTACAGGGTAAGCTTTGAAAAAAGCTAGAAAGCGGCTAGTGATTTTGAAATGAAAGAAAGGACTCTAGCAAGAAAGGCATTCAAGATAAATGATTGCATCAGAATAATTATGTAAATATAAACGTGATTTGTTATCATACAGATGTGTACTTGTGTAGAAGTAATTATTGTACTTTGAGAAGAGTAAATAATAATAAATTTCCTCTCAATATCTTCCGTATCTGTATTTTGTATGAACAAACTCCAATCAATGGTTGTGACTGAAATTCAGAACAAGAACATTTAGCAATGTATACTCTTATATGGATGAAACACGGCCGTTTGATTAATGATGTCCCACTTGTCATTGAGTATTTTGTGTTATTCATGATGTAATTGAAGACGAACAAAATATCTGATTTGTAGGACCTGTTTCTATTGGTCAGTTTTAATAGACCAATCGGCATTCATCTTTTGTGTGCGGCTTTCGATTTGAATAAAACGAAGACGCTGGAAAAATGTGTTTTTGGTTTTCGGAGATGTTTCCACTTTTAGATGTTTGACTTTGACTTTTAATGCTATCGTTATGCCAAGGTGATGCGAGCCTTATTTCAACCAAACAATCTGTATACCTATACCTCCAGCTCTCACGGCGCTTTGATTGTACATGTGTAATATAGTCTTATCGTATGCTATATCAAAACAGCAGATTGACCTGGTCTATCTTGTACTACTTTCCCATAGTTCTTTCAGCACATTTTACAGTTAAACTGTCTGCGGTGTTTGAAATGTAGCATGCTAACTAAGGCCTTGGGGTTTACAGACAGCTCGCTACATCGTCTTTTGGTCGTCTGCGATGTGCTATATACAGAGATAGCCTATTCATGTCTCAAAAACTTTCAATAAATCTGTTTATTTATACCTGTATATATAGTTTGCAACGAAGTTGTAAGTACTTAGAACATGACTATATGCTTATATACGCATCATATAAGAGTACATTACGGTACACAAATGAAAGTTTCAAACAGTGTGCCTGGTAATTCTAATGTCCATAAGCGCTATGTAGCAGGTAAGGTCATAGATCAAAAATGACAAAGAATTACTTTCGATATATTTTCAAATCCAATGCTCAGCAATCTACAATCCAATTGACAGACTGGAGAAAGCAACGCTGAGGCTACACACGGCACACGGTAGTCCCAATGCCTATATATAGGAACACAAAGTTTCCCCATCATGTACGTGTTTATTTGGTCTGGATGAACGGAGGAGTTGAGGACAACTGTAAAAATCGTGACTTTGACTGAGGTGATAATGTAGGGAAAGAGAAGAAGTTGCATGAATCGGTAATTAGAGCTGGTAATAAAGTGTTCTACTACCTCAAAGAAAAATGGCGTTTGTAACAGAACGAGCCTTTGAGTTACTTACATGCATCTTGCACGTGTGTAAGCTGGACACGTGGCTACGTTTTTTTCTGGACAACAAGCTGAAAAGGGGAAACGTGCCAATAGTTAATTTCCCAACAAATAAAATGTACTCCAATATTACAGTTCATTCATTAATAACTGTTTGAACAAATGCATGTATAGTATGTCCCCATTTTGGTGTACATGTACATGTAATTCATATTTTAGACTCTATTTTTTTCTTTAGTGTTTGAGCCACTAACCTAGGAGAAAAGTTAAAACTTATAACGCACAGTTATGTCTCAAGGCATGCTACAATATTTAAAGAATCTTGAAATAAGCTGTAAATGGTGCTGCTGTTGTTAGAAGCATGTTCATATTTTTCAGTACTTCGACACAAATAGCAAAACAATGTTGTTGTTTTTTAATGAAGGGCTTCATGGTAACTTTCAATTAACAATTTAAAGGGACTTGCAAAACTGAGAAAGATGGTATCACAAGCAAGCAACATAAGTAGACAAGCAAAAGTAAGCAACACATGTAAGTAACACAAACAAGTTATACATGCAAGCAACACATGTCAGTAACATTTACAAGTAATACATCTAAGCAACATATGCTAGTAACTCATTGAAACAACACACGCGACTTTACATGTTTTATGTTGAGAAGGAAATGGCTGCTTTTTTAAAGTGTACATGTGATTAACGTGTCATGTAACTAGTGTTGGCAGTAGTGGGCAGTAACATAAGGATTTGTAAACATAAAAATTAACGCGTTAATCAGATTTTTATCATGCTAGTTATATATCGTGATAATTAAGTGTTTATGTGGTGGCAGAAGTATGCCACCATAGTAAAATACACTTTTTGTGTTGACATAAATTAAGTATCTGTTAACATAAAAAATTAACGCGTTAATCAGATATTTATCATGATAATTATGTGACTAACTATAGCTATATAACGTGATAATTAAGTAGTTATGTGGTGGCAGAAGTATGCCACCATACTTTCCACATGTATTATTTTGTGACAAGATAATTATTATGGCAGATGTGTCCCTTTTTGCATGTTTTTATTTTACAATTAACACATTGCATTATTTTCTATCACTGCAGTGGGGTTTTGATTGATATATCTGGACGAAATCTGTTCAGGCGTCTTCGTCGCCCAGATGTTCACTATAAAAAATTAATGCAGAAATTATTAATCAATATACATGTATCCTGAAGGTTAGCACGTTGTGGACATTTTCTGTATTTAAGAAATAATTTACATTAATACTGAAATTCAAAAGAACGCCAAGCAGCTTACCAGGCTCATGCGTGCTTTTGGTCTGACCTCATATATGTTGGTGTATGATATTGCCTTGACTGTGTGAGGAAACCTATAGCCACAGAGGCTAGTTGACACAGAGGCTGGGAGTGTACTTTAAATTTCCGAACGACTCGGGCCCCATGTAAAATCAGTTTCATAATCATAAGGTTAAGTATGTTTTATTTGATCATTAATTTGTAGTTGATCCGTTGTCTAGTAATAACGACTAGTAATTAGGGATCTCAGTTTCGATCCTCCGCTCCTATACTTAAAACAAGGACTTATCATACCACATGTACCTTTATGTAAGATCCCTGTCTTCCAATCCCGCGCAGACATCTTTAAAATGGGTGTGCATTTGAAGTTTGTATATGTGCTTTTTTGGGTCCACCATGTTCATTTGGAGTCGAATTACTGAACTAGGTCAATCGCGCTCACAGATCTCGTTGGTCACTGCGATTTACCTACTTTTTGGCAACCAATCAAAATTGATTCTTTGGCTGAAACTGACTAGAAATTGCAGTCTGGTAAATCTCTCCTTTTTTGCACCCAGAAAAAACACATTTTGTTAAATATACTGTAGACAGAATAGGAGACATGCTGAAGTCTCATCCAAGAAAACAAGCTTATGTAAATGCTCTCATGGAGCGACCTTTATATAATTTTACATCAAATCAAAATCAAATCAGTCGAATTATTGACACAGACCCACCCTGCAGCCCAAATTTTCGAGTAGGGAATAGGCAGATATTTCGTGTACACCCAGTGTAAACAAATACAAGCTTGAGAACCGTGGTCTTATGAATGTGATGTTAACTTGGCCATATAGATATGATACGATTATGGTTGGCCATCGCCACCAAAAATAATTAATTAAGCCGCGGTAAAAATATTTTAGCTGCGGCATAAATATGATTTAAGCCGCGGTTAAAATATTTTAGCTCCGGCATAAATATGATTTTAGCCGCGGCATAAATATTTAAGCTCCGGCATAAATATGATTTAAGCCGCGACTAAAATCATATTTATGTCGGAGCTTAAATATTTTAACTGCGCCTTAAATCATATTTATGCCAAAGCTTAAATATTTATGCTGCGGCTAAAATCATATTTATGCCGGAGCTAAAATATTTTAACCGCGGCTTAAATCATGGACAATACTAAAAGACGGTCTCGGCAAAATCGACGGTCTCTGACGGTCTCCAGTTAATTGAGACCGACGAAGACCGGAGGCCGTCAAGTGCGACCGTCAATTAGTATGAAAGTCGGCAGAGGTGGTTTATTAATGTTAACATTATGAAAAATTGTAAATAAATTTCACCTTGTTTTTGTTTTTTAACTTTATATAATTATAAAGTCCATAGTAATTATCTTTAGTTTTGTATGTAAACATACGGATAATAATTATTAAATATACTGAAAGAATCACTGGCACAAATCAGGATGATCTTAATATATAATTATTTTATGTAGTGTGATCGTTCTGAAGTAATTAAAATCTTATTATAGTGAAGGGGTAACTTTGATGAACGTACGGTGTACGGTTTTGAAATTTACCGAAAGTTTTAACACTTTATTTATTTATTGTTAATATGTTTCCGCAATTTTAACCTTTTATCATTTAATATAATCACATGACATAAAAGTCTGAAATTATTCACCCTGTTGATTTAAGTCTAATTATTGCGAAGAAAAACTTGTAAAAAATATTTTTTAAATAGTGACTTTCATTCGTCCGTTGAAATCATTCTTTGGACTGAGTAAATGAATGAGTAGATTTTGAGATACTATGTTAATACCGACATCGTTTCCATAATGCTATTATCAGTAAAAAAAAGTTTTAAAAAAGAGTATAATTTCAAATGTATTAAACAACTTCTTAAAACGTACCATTAAAGTTGTCATTCAACTTATCTAACTATGGAATGCGGGTTGGGACATGCCAAACTTGCTAATTGCTACTTGCGGATTGCCACTTACTTATTGATAAATGCTGGTGGAAACATGCCACTTAGTAATTGCTAATTGCCACTTGCTTCTTGCTACTTGTTTATTGCTATAGTTACTTGCCACTTGCTTATTGGTCAATGCTGGTTGAAACATGCTACTTGCTAATTGCCACTTGCTTAACTCGGTTTTGCCAATTGTCACTTGCTACTTGCTTATTGCTAAATGCTTGTTGAAACATGCGTCTTGCTAATTGCCACTTGCTTATAGTGGTTTTGTCAATTGCCACTTGCTTATTGCCAATTGCCACTTGCTAATTGCTACATGCTACTTTCCACATGCTAATTGCTACTTGCTTATTGCTAATTGTGGGTTAGGACTTGCTAATTGCCACTTGCTTATTGCGGTTTTGCTAATTGCAAATTGCCACTTGCTAATTGTCACTTGCTAAATGCCAATTGCCATTTGCTAGTTGGGACATGCCACTTGCTAATACTTACTTGCCACTTGCTTATTGCTAGTTGGGACATGTCACTTGCTAACTGTCACTTGCTTATTGTTAATTGCTTATTGCCACTTGCTACTTGCTACAATATAATTGCTTCTTACCTTTTGCTTGTTACTAATCACTAGTTGCCAATCGGTTATCGGTATGACTACCGAACATGGCTAGGAAATAACGAACATTAGCTATTATCATTTTATTGAAGTAAAATATTAAGTTTTTGATGTTAAAATGGAACATGCATACCAAAAATATATTATATTCAATCACATTCAAGCTTTTCAAAACGCGTGATCTGATTCATGTTCATAAACATTGAACATGAGTTACTATTAAAAGTAAACAAGACATCTATAGTGGTGTATGTATAGATTATATATGTTATAAGTATATTATGAATTATTAATAATATTTCATACAGAAAATATATTTAATATAAATAATCTTGCAGCTGAAGTCTGAACAAATTAGATGAGCAAACACCGAGCATAAACTATCATCTGATCATTTTATATTTAAAATATATATTTTTTATTTAACTAGATCAAATTCATACTTTATATAAATTCGTGTTTGTTCTAAATATGTGATATAATACACGTTGTGTATTAATTTTTGCTCTCGCAATCAAAAGCGTTTGAACGACTCCAAAGGTAACTGGCAAGTAGTAACAAGTGGCAAAAAGCAAATAGCAAGTAGAAATTAGCAAAAAGCAATTAGCAAAAAGCAATTAGCAAGTGGCAATTAGAAAATGATAATTGGCAATGAGAAAATGGCAAGTAGCAAGTGGCAATAAGCATGTAGCAATGAGCAAGTGGCAATTAGCAAATGCCAATTGGCAATTATCAAGTGACATGTCCCAAGTAGCAATTAGCAATTAGCAAGTGGCATGTTCCAAGTAGCAATAAGAAAATGGCAGGTGGCAATTAGCAAGTGTCCCAATTGGCAAATGGCAAGTGGCAATTAGCAAGTGGCATGTCCCAACTAGCAATAAGCAAGTGGTAATAAGCAAGTGGCATATCCCAAGTAGCAATTAAGTATAAGCAAGTGGCAATTAGCAAGTGGCATGTATCAACTAGCAATTAGCAAGTGGCAAGTGACAATAAGCAAGTGGCAAGTGACAATTAGCAACTAGCAATAGGCAATTCGTAAGTTGCAAATAACAAGTGGCATGTCCAAACCTGCAATCAGCAATAAGCAAGTGGCAATTAGCAAGTAGCAATTAGCAAGTGGCATGTCCCAACCCGCATTCCATATCTAACATATTACTTACAATCAGTACAATTTGCACATATTATCACGATGGAGGGTGTGATAATCCAATCAATGAGAAACGCGTGCTGTTTGAATAAACACCATCATAAAAGGTGTTGAAATACAGTAGTTACACGTTTACTGTAGACGTCTATTGTTTTGCAACAAAGTGTGTAAAAACAAAAATAATATCAAACAGGGAAATATCAATTGCGAATTGTGATTTTTTTAAATATAATTGATACAAGTATTCTCTCTGCGTGCTATATTTCATTGAATTGTTAAAAAATAAGTGGCATTGCTTTTTTCGCAATACAAAAAGTAGACACGGTCCTTATTGAAATTTGAAAATCACACAAAAAATAACCAATATTTGAAGGCCTGTAACTTCCGTTTTACTCTTTCAATTGTCAAATGATTGATATTTTTGGAAACTGCAAATAAGAAACTTTCAAATGATAACAAATTGATATTGTTATATTAAGAAATCAGGAAATTAACATGCACGGCCATATTTTGCAACTGCAAACACAGAGACATATTTCAAAAAAATTACAAACGTATCAAAGTTTTGTAATCCTGTAACTTTTTAGTTATTTGAATGACTTTTTACATATTTACCATGTTTATAAACTGCAGAGTGTATACTTTCATATGATACCAAATTCAATATGTTTTATTACGTATTTTCAAAAATAATAGGTACGGCCGTGGTTTTCATTCATAAAAATGCAGTTAAATATGCCCGAAATATTGACCGATATTGAATATAAGTTTCTTTCAAGGTTTTACTTTTAAAATCTTTTTTTTACATATTCATAAAGTTCATAATTTCAGCTTTCATTTGATACCAAATATTTAAAAAATCATCAAAAAATAAGGAAAATAAAGGGTTTTTACTTGGTTAATACACTTTTTCCATTGAAAAGGATTCGAAATATATTGAACTACATTGTATCTCAAAAGTTTTTTTTGTATGAGACCTTCACCAACACACATATAATATTCGGATTTATCTCACCAATTAGGAATAGAGACAATTAAAAAAGAAACGGTGAATATTTTCCACAGAATATAGAAAATATTATTTGCCTGAAAACAATTAATTTAAATTATTTTTAAGGAATGATAACCTTTCTAAATTAAATAATACAAAAATAGTTCGACAGAATCAAGTCTTAAAAAAATTCTGTTATAACATTTCTTTTTTCGGAAATCCGAAAAGCCTTTTTAAATGATCAGGTCTTAAAATTTAATTGATAAATATAAACGGTCTTGCATTTTTTAATTTGTCACAAATACCTGTAAAGTCCGATAAATCAATATACTAAACGACGGTCTCACTAGACGGTCTCCGGTCTCGGCCAGTCTTTGAAGACCGGAGACCGTCAGAGACCGGCGACCGGAGACCGTCGAATAGTATACCTCTTAAATCATATTTATGCCGGAGCTAAAATATTTTTACCGCGGCTTAATTAATTATTTTTGGTGGCGATGGCCAACCATATACGATTGCCTCTCTGAGGCAAAATAAGGTCATGGTACAGGAAATTATCAAATAACATAGATAACTGATTTCTTATGACTTGAGGTCTAGTCTAGATCATTTCCCCTTACTACTGCGTAACATCACAATGAGTAAAAATAATGCAACACCGTAACAACCACAAACATAAAAAAAAGAAAACTAAATTTCGATGATGTTAAGGGGCTAATCTCCTTTGTAAGATTGCGACTATACACCTATACAAAGGTAATTATATGTACACATGCCATTTTATTCGAAAGCTCTCAAATTCTACCGGAGCTCATTTGTAAAAGGGAAGGAGAATCGGACACACTTTTTCGGATGGTGTTGCTCATAGTTTGGACTGGGACGAATATATACTATCGGGATTGGAAACGGCTACTGATACGCTAATCCATTATCGATTTTCATTGCCGTCCGTGGCCGCCATTTTGAAAGATAATTTGCATTTTTCTCGTACACATAACAACAAAATACGCCAATTTCAAGCACTTTGAAGTGTTTCAAATACTACTTTAGAAACATTACTTGTCATTAGTTTGAAATTATATTTTTCAGCACACGACTTGATACAAAGTCAAAACATACTGCGAAATGCGACTGGTCATTTCAAATCCTTTTTCGAATCCGTCGCCATTTTTGAGCGAACGTTCTTGAAATACAGATTTAATCACTAACAAACGGTGGTTAAATATTTATAGTAAATATAATGAAACAATAATAAAATGCCATCACCATATCTAGTATTTCATTGTCAACATTTGTAGAGTATTATAGCTTTGTTTTACGCTTTCTACCACTTCTATTTCTAAATTCAAGATGGCCGCTTCCCGTTTGGACGGCCACGAATTTTGTGAGATTTTGCGTCGATTCACACTCCGTTAATATTATTGCTCCAGGTTTGGACAAGGAAGTGTTCATTGTTGTCTGTCAAAAGCCCTTCGTTTTTATAGGCATTCTTCTTTTTCATCTGTTTAAGTGCAGGGCCCACACTGGAATATTGTCCTTCATTGTGAAAAGTACCGTGTTATAAATCATCAGCAAGAATCTATGTCAAGTTAACCTCAAATTTTTATGCTCAGTCTGAAGACCGATCTCAACCTTTTAGCCATCCTTGTTTACATATTTTAAGTCACATGGTGACGTACTTGGCGAGAGCTAAATATAAGCCTAGTAAAACTGGTGCGGTTCGTTCGAAATTCTACCACAGCTCAGCGTATGCCAGATACACTTCAAGGTTTTGTTTTTGAAATATTTCTGTTTTAAACCGATGTTGAAGATGTATTTAACAAAATTTAGTAGTAATATGGATTGAAATAATCTATTTTTAAAAGTGCGTTAACATTAATTTGATTTACACTGTCTTTCTTCCAGACTTTTGTTGAGTATTACGAACCAGATATGACATGTCTATATACAAACACATTTAACAAACATTATATTGAAAAATTCATACAATTATAAACTTGATTCAGTTACTGATTTAATAATATATAAAAAAAATTAAATAACAATAAGGCCATGCCCCCCAAATTAATTACTTGGTCACGGTTTCCGCTCCATTTTTTTTAAAATAAAAATTTTTTTTTTTTAATAACTTCCCCCACCCCCCCCCCATCAATTTTATAAACCACACCAAAAACCCCCCCCCCCCCCCCCCCCAACACCACCACCCGCGAACTGTATTTAGTACTTTCAAACTAACAATTCAATTAAAACTCCAGGAACATGTTCCCCCTCTTTTTTTTGTAAATCATGACTACCATATTGTCAAAATGGCAGCAAACTAGTACATGTATGAAAATTTTCGATGCATAGAATGACCGAAAAAGACCGAAAAAACCCGAAAAAGACCGAAAAACAGTTTATGAAGACTCTTTTAAAAGAGTATATAACTTACAGTTTAAATGAAGAAATTCATAAATATTGTATTACAAATCAATTAAAAAGATCGAAAAACAAAACTTAGTATCGTATGCAATACTCCATCCCATCCATGAGTTTCCCTTGTTACTCAGTTATTCGCCTTAGTAATTTTTTTGCAGAGGATATTGAAAGGATTTATTCAAACTGCTAAATAAGATAAAGGAAATTAAATGGAAGTGTCCATGAACCATAAAATAGCCTTGTTTCACTTTTGAAATATTCATCTTTATTAATACTTTTCTTGAAGATAATTCAAGAACATCATATTTCATACAATGATAAATGCAAAGATGTAATGAGCAAAGGTGGGTTTGTCTGTGCATGCATGAGCAAAGGTCTAGTTTATTTAAATAACAAATGTTGGCCTCGTTAACACAGTAGTAAGGGCATTCGCCTCGGGAACAGGAATAAAGTCCCGGATTCGAATCCCAGCCCACGCATGAGGTGTGTCCTTGGGCAAAGACACTGATGCCACAGTGCCTCAGTCCAGGATAGCAGTGATGAAAAACTTGCTGCCTCTCTCACGAGCGTGATGACATCTAAAATGAGAGTTTGAGAGTGATTCAATATACTACAGAGCTTTCTTTGTAATCCAAGTAAAATACTTTCGTATAAACTAATCTCTTGTCACCTAACATTTAGCTACATTGTACTACAAAAATTATTATTGTACATTTTCTTTTTTCAGTAAGCCATGGCCCAGGAAGAAGAACAAGGTGATATCTCCAAGACTGGCTATATAACAAGCTATATTAACTTCAGAAATGATACCCATGAATCAGCTTTACTTAAAGAAATGAAAAGACTTTATGATGATGACCAGTTGAAAGATGTCACTCTCTGTGTGGGCAATTTGGAGTTTTCTTGCCATAAGAACGTTCTTGCTGCAACTAGTCCATATTTCAAACTGATGTTTACATTGGAGATGGCAGAATGCAAAAAGGACAGGATTGAATTGTTTGAGGTTGATTCAAGGTCCATGAAGGATATTCTAGAGTATGCATACACAGGAAAGGTGAAGATAACTCGAAGTAATGCACAATATTTACTAGGTGCTGCATCTTTGTTTCAGATTTTGCCTGTTCAGCGAGCATGTGCCAAGTTTATGGAAACTCAGTTGGATGTTCATAATTGTGTTGGTATCAACTTCTTTGCAGAAGTCCATAACTGCATTGCTTTGAAAATAAAGGCACGAGAGTTCATAGAGAAGAATTTTGTTGATGTCTGTCAGAGTGATGAATTTATGTCTCTGACATTTAACAAATTGGCAGAAATAGTAATTTCTGATGAATTAAATGTTGAGAAAGAAGAAATTGTGGTGGATGCTGTATTGTGGTGGGTAGCACATGACCTCGAGTCAAGAAAGGAATTTTTTTGTGATTTGTTGCAAATGGTTAGAATTAGTTTGATTAGTAAAAAGTATGTTAAGGATAAACTATGGCGACACAAACTTGTTAGAGAATGTAAGAAATGTCAAGAATATATAAGGGATCTACAAGAATACGAAAGGAACCCGGGCACTTATGAGGGTGAGTCAGATTTCAGTTTGAATCTTAGATCCGGCATGTACCAGCCTGAAGGTTGTCTCCTGGTCATGGGAGGGGTGGAGCTGACAAATATACGTCCATGTATCAACTGTTATAACCCAGTGTCACAGGAATGCTTCTACATTGAAGAGTTCCCAGAGCCAAGGAAACAAGACACATATGACTGTGAGGACATTGCCTGTGTGGTCACAGAAGATAACCTTGTATTTGCAGGTAAGAATTAATGAAATTAAATTTGTCAAGCTCTGATCTCTGTGTGAATAAAGCTCTTAGTGTCCATGTGTTTAATACATTTATTTGTCATGCAGTAATCATTGCATTTAACATGTTTAACCCCTCATTATTTTCCTGATATGACAGTTTTCTTACTTAGGAATGCACAACTTCAAACATGATAAGGTGATTTGTCAGGTTCTCTATTAAATTGTATTAAAAATAAGAGATGCCATGCAGAAACGTATGCAGTCAGAATTATGTAAAGAAATGATGCCATATGTTGCCAATGAAATTATGGAATTTTTTTTAATTAGTGTGTTGGTTTAGTCACTCAGTATTATCATGTATATTAGACCCACCCTTGCTGTGAAATACACCAGGTAATCCAAGTTGAATACATGTTATGATGTACATGTATTTGTATTTAGTACCTGGTATTCTGGTGTAAGTCATTTCTCACATACTTAACCTGTTATTTAAATGCATTACAGGTGGTGGAAACTACATATACCATCACATGTTTGACGATTCCGAAGATGACTCATTTGAGGAACTGGAGTACAAAGAATATATTGTACAGAAAGATTTCTACCAATACGATATGGATCATAATGAATGGATGGCTAAATCGCCGATGCTGTTTCCAAAGTCAAACTTCACACTGTCAAGCTTAAAGGGGAAGATTTATTGCTTTGGAGGATTAACAGAAAATAAACACCCCACAGAAATCATCGAGGTGTATGATATTGAGAGGAATCGATGGAATTATCAAGGGATGTTACCTACTACGCTGGTAGATCTAGCCTCTGTTGTGTACAAGGAAAATATCTATCTTCTCGGAGGACGCACGGGTGTCGGCGCACATAACAGTCTAATCAGGTTAGTAGCAAAGTGCGGTAGTAAGAAGTCTATGTTCCGAAAATGTATAATTTGTCACATTGTGTATGTGTAATCTATAATATGTCCTTGGACAGGGACCTTTTATCAACGCTGTACCAAAAAAGAAGCTTTAAAAACTACGTCAGTTGTGACTATGGAAAGTAACTCTTCTCTATATGCTAGCATTTATAGTTAGTTTTATTATCTGAAATTTTGTTTTATAACAGTAATTTTAAATTCAATAGAAGTCAAAAGTACTATGTATTTCAACTTTTTTGACTATCAGATGGAAAGATATAAAACATAAGATGCTGTCATAACTATTTTTTATTACAGTTTTTTTTAACATTAGTTAACACTACAGTATTTCTTAAATGAAATGTTTCATGTCACAACAAGGACAATACTATGTACATGTATATGGTGGGTGAATTTTAGTGTTTTAACTCAATACTAATTTAGCATAGTAGACCATGATCAGGACTCGCCTTGATCAGGCAGTATGGATATGATGGCTGATGTTTGAAGTCGTACTCATGGTCTGCAGTGGTGAAGGATGCAAGTAAAACATGCACGACTGTTGTTGTTATATTGTTTAATTGTGTAGGTATGACCATATATCCCATTACATAACTGCAGGTACAATCCTGAAACCGAGGAGTGGACATCATTGGCCGGAATGCTTACACCAAGATTCAACTTCGGTGCATGTGTACTTGACGGAGAGATCTATGCAGCTGGTGGACAGATTTACTCCCATGCCTCTTATACCATCAACAGGGAAGTACTGAGTACTGTAGAGATCTATAACATAGAGTCAAACCAGTGGAGACTAGGACCGGAACTGCCGGTAGATCTGTTCAACGTTTGTCTGTGTTTGATCAAAGGAGCAATGTATGCATGTGGTATACCAGAATACAAGGATGAAATGACCACACAGAGATATACTGTTGTCTGTAGACTTGACCTGGGAACAAATCAGTGGGATATTGTAGAAGAAAGCTTGTGTAATGTTAGGAACTTCACATGTGTGATGTCGAAAATGCACACTAGAAAGCTTCAGAAAGTGTTCTCATCTCTCGGTGAATGAATTAAATTTGCCTTTACAGTTGATAGAAAGAAGAAATGCAGTAAAGCAATTTGTAAGTGAATCTCACGTTATGTAATGATGTGAAAGCAGTCTGTTTGAACCTGTCTAGATCAAGATATAATTATAGTGGCTTCAAGTATTGCAGTGAATCAGTTTTGGAAATATTATAAGCTGGTTGTGAATTTATTATTTATAATTGGTTAAAGCAACAATTTAGCAAATAAGTCAGGGGTCCTGTATTTTGATTGCCCACTTTAAACAGCAAATTGTAAGTACATGTATTATTAAAAGATAAAATTTTCAAAATCTATTCACATTTTTTATACAGATTAATAAATGCAGTTTCCTTTTCCTTCTTTGTCCACAAACTAATGTTTAGCAAATATAAATTAAAATGCACGTATAACTGGAATGAAAATACATTGAAAGTCTATGGCTCAAACCCTACTGGGTGCTTTCATAGGTGTGTGAGAAATTTGGCATATTCTTGGTCTAGCACAGTGGTATTTTAAATACTATGCAACACTTCTACTGTCAAAAAAGAAAATAGGTATGAAACCTAATATCAAACAAACTGACAAACTTGTTTTCAGAACTTTTATAAAATCTTTGATAATTACAGTTTTAAAGGCCCCTGATCACTTTGGATGTTACAATTACTTGTAGCACATATCACAGTATATTACCGGTATTAAAAAAGATGTGTTGACATTAAAAATTGCCATTATTGGTACAAAAAAACATCCTAAGCATTGAATTTTAAATTGAAAATACATGTACATGTTATATTAAATGAAGCTCAGATATATTGCAAAGACTTAGTGCTTTCTGGCAACACTTTAGTGTGCAGAAACAGGCATACATCAAGATTGTTTTAGAGTAAATAGAACACTGTTCTATCATTATTCTATTAGTAAAAATTCTATCTTAGCAAATTCAAAGTGATCATGGGGCTTTAATAGAACTTAATACAGTTTGTTTTTCAAATGTTTGGGAAAAGTTTATAGGTATATGTTATGATCATGTAGAAGTAAAAATTATTATGTTGTAGTTATATCTGGATCATTTTTACAAGTTACTTCCATGAAGTTACAAATTCATACAGAAACAGGCCATTATTTAATTATAGACATCTTACTCAGAATGAAGAAAGGGTATTGAAGATGCATGCAAAATTGTACATATATTAACAAAACAGCACCATAAGTATTGTTCTAATTTTTTTGTCAGTTTTCTAGAAAGGCAAGTTTTTTCTCATATTCTCATATTCCCATATACATGTAGGATATTGTTACTTTCCTTATTCTGGCAAGAAGAGGCGTGCACCTAGATGTGTTGTTTTCAGACCATGTTACTGCATTTTGAATTTCAATAGCTTACTGAGATTTCCCTTCCTTATAAGTGCTAACTTGGTTGGTGTTATTACAGTACACTAGTCATGTGTTTTATTAGCTCATCTGAGCACAAAGTGCTCAAGACGAGCCGTTGTGATCAACAAGGTCAAATAATGGTATTAAATGCTTGTGAATACTATAGTGACTGGATAGAAACAATCTGTCACAGAATCAGCTCTTTATACAATGTGTTAATCATGCATGTCTGATCAGTATTGTTCTCTGTAAGGCATAGTACACTGCCATTTATGAACAATTGATAATTGATACAAAACTAACATGAACTCAAATTTCATCAGGAAAGAAATGTCAAATGGATGACATAATGAGTACATGTACTAGTATATCATAAATCATGTGTCGTCTGTGACTCCAGTTCAAAAGTACTAATGTAACAGTCCTTTTTTGTGTGAAGAGAATGTTGATTTCTAAGTATATTTTCAATGAGTCCTGGTCAAATAAACTTACATGTATTTACTGATTTTCTTGATGTTTTTGAAGAGCTGTGATATAGTTATTAAAAGTTCTACGTGTGAAGTATTTATGCATATATTTATTGCTCTGTTGTTTATCTATTTACATAATAATGTATGGATCTATTAGCATTTTAATCCATGTCAGTGTAGCATTTTGTGTGGATTTTCCCACTGTACAAAAACAATGAGGGATTAAATTTATTTGTATTGCTCCAGGACAAAAGGGTACTGACAAACAATTTTAGTGCCATATTAAATGAACAGGTTTAGAAACCAATACATAGTTCCCACGTCTACAATATTTACCTCCCTTGCTCTGAATTGTCAGCCATTTCGTTTGGCAACTTTCCTTAATAGTTGATAGCGAAAAATCTATTAAACAAGTATAAAATAATCAGATTTATAAACATAATTAATTCATGTTGTTGTATAGGCAGATGGCTCAGCCTGTTCAAGAAAATGTGCTTGTCACAACACAAATTCTCTTGGTATTTTCGTTAATTATCACATAATTGAGTGGAAACTCCTATATTAATGCTTATCAGTTTTGCCAATCAAAAGGGCTGCCAATTCTGAACAAGGGAGGTAAATATTGTGGATGTGGAAACTATGTTTAAATTAAGAGCACATGCTGATAGTCTGTAGTTTAGTTCTGATGTTTCAAAGTAACTGCTTTTGTGATCGAGATGAAAACCTATACATATAAATAATAAAGTAACAAACATCAAGTGTGTTACATTTTTCCTTTTTCTCATTACAGTTACTGTATTGCTTTGTATTTCAGTCATAGCAATACCTATTTGAAACCATTTACTCTTTTGAAGGATGCTTAAGAGCAAGTCTGATGACATTCCATCCATTGATACATGAGAAGCCATTTAAAGGTTTTTCTATTTTTTGTAACAGTGGCCCTCCCCTGTGTGCACTGGACTGTAACCATTTCCTTTTTAGTGAAAGAAGTCAATGCAAGGATGCTACAGAGCAAGTTTGGTAAAAATGTTGTTTCACAGCAATACGTAACACTTTGTGTAATATGGTATGGAACTGGACAAAATGTGCGATTCCTCTATAGCCCCCACTTTACTTCATACTTTTTGGTTAACCCTCAGATGCCGTTGTTATTAACTGAACTGTATAAGAAATTTGAGAAAAGATCCATATAAATAGTAATTTAACTGTAGAAGGGAATTCCTACGCTGTGACACACTGACCTATATAAAAAAAATTTCCAGGCCGTGAATGAAGATAAAGTACAGAAAATAAACAAGGTTGAAACTATTTAATGGAAGTCTTTTAAGTGTCAATGGACATATTTACACTTTTAGGATAGATGGATGTCTGTCATCTGTCAGTCGGTCAACATTTGCTTCAAAAGACATCTCCTAAACCACTTGGCCAATTTCAACTAAACTCCTTAGGTGGAATTCTCGCAGAATCCTTCAAATAAAATAGTTCCAAGCAAAACTCTTGTTGCTATGGCAACCATATTGAAAGACTTAAAAATCTTGTCAGAAACAATATCTCAGGTTTTGAAATTTTACAGAAATGTTCTTGTGTGACCTACCAAAATCCTTAAAGAAAAAATTGACTTGTCAAAAAAACATGGCCACCAGGGGGTGGGGCTAGTATTTCCCTAAATGGCTTTATGGTAAACTTTAACAAAACATGGCCGCCATGGGATATTTCCCTATATGGTTATATAGAAAACGTTCGATTTCGAAACAATTACACAGAAATTTTCCTCTACTCTTGGTCTTGTAGTTTTAAGCAAGAGGATTTTTATAGTTTTACATTTTGGTTGTCATTGCAATCAGAGTTTAGAATTTTTTGAAAGTGGATCTCCAAAAGGGAACCTTTCTGTTAAGTTTGGTCGAAATTGGCCCAGCAGTTAAGTAAATATCAACAGAAGCAAATACGATATGTGCATTATAATTATACAAGATATATGCCATAATAATTACAGTACAGGTACTGTTACATTTCCTCTTTCTTTACACACAGCATTGCAAATAAAAAAAAAATGATGGAAAGTTTCAACATATTTATTTTGCCTTAGCAAACACACCCTTTGTACAGTTATACAATATTTTATCATATCACAGCATGTTGAAATATATACAATTCAAAGGAACAATCAACACAGCATTTTTGTTGGTGACCTGAATCTTTAAAATGTTGATACTGTTTTTTGTTTAGAAAGTCGCTGAATTTTATCGATTTATCCAGAACTTAACTCAAAACATTGCCCAAAGTAACTATAAATTTTTTAAGGGCATAATACCATATTTATCCTAGGATTATCCATGCATTAAAAATGTAAAGTAATTTTTCTAAGTATTATTTGTGTCTAAAATGACTTTTGAATGATAATGGTACAGTTTAGCAGAATATAGGAACCTTACAATTTATAAAACCAAATAACCATGAATTAATCCTGGGCACATTAAATATGGAACATAAATTATGCATCATTTAATATGATAGCAGTGACTGCCTTAACAAACTACTTTAATAGCACCCATTCCTCAATATATGAACTCTCAATGTCTCTATGAAAGCAGATTCTTTTTTAAATAAATCCCCATGTAAATGTTACGATTGTCTACAGAATGTGCATAGTAATTTGTTAACTAGATGCCTGTGTAGATGTATTTTCTGATCTTTTCGGCTCTGCAGCTTCACACAATCAAATATTACTGACCAAAATCCTTCCAATCAACCCCATCCTGACAGGTGTTGCTTTTTTGGCTATTGCATTTATTGTCACCAGTTTGGATGTATTAAATACCCTGCTGCCAACTTATCTTTATATCTCACTGGCTACACTGTGTTAATAATGCAACATCAGTTCTCTTAGTTTTCCACAGTTCAGATGAATCCTTTGTAACACTATACAAATCTGCCTACTAGAAAAGTGGTAAACTGTACAAATGAATGGCATATAAGCTAGCCCTAAATAAATCTCAATAACAAATACCCAAAATATACACATACAAAATATGAACAGAATAAAATCATTTTGTTGTATTTGTCTGCACCTGTATACTCTTGTTCTTGAGACACATATTTCTGGCTTAGCAACCAGTGTAGACTACGAACAGCATGGACATCTGTGCTGTCTGACTATAGTCTTACATGTTCACTTTTTGCATGAAACATTTTCATTCTGCATCTCTCAGAGCAAAACTGTAACAACTTTTGTATAAATGTCTAAATTAAAGATCATTAGATGAACAAAGTCTTTAGAGAAATTGGGTACATGTTAAATTACTCAGTTGGATTTGTGTTAAATATTTCACAGTGAGATTCCTTCATGCTCCAGTGTACAGTGAGAAGAAGTAAATATACAATAAAAATATTGGGTACAGTAACAATGGTCTCTTTTGTTGAAGTTCCTGAACACATAGCAACGACCCCGCACTGTACGCTGCCCATAACACTCCAAGTAACTGAAAGTACATGGATACAAAATACACATCAAACCTTGCATTATTGGTATTCATGAAGATTACAATTAATATTTCACTTATAAGTATCAATGTTAAATTTTTTATTTTAATCACAGTTTCAGACGGTTGTTAATTTAATCTGCAGTGGTTGTTAGTTTTTTATAATTGATCATCAATGTGCTTAAACTCGCTCATCATTTATATGAAAGTTTTGTTTGAATGATGAAAAAATAACTTAGCAAAATTATTGATTAATTAAGAAATAATAAATGTGTCCCTAAATGTTATCACTGATTAACATACACCAAGGAGTTTGGATGCATAGTAATTAAATCATAAGTGATTTAATTTTTGGATTTCAAAGGACTGACTGTACTTAAATCAACATTCTAACACTATTGGAAATTTCTCCTATATACACAAAGAAGGATTTGAGCATGGTAAAACTATTTAGTATATCATGCTAGGCATCCGGAACTATTTTTGACTGCTGAAATTCCCTCCCGTGTAATTTTCACACAACATAGATGATGATGCATCCGCTAATATGCTTGGATTTGTATTGTTGTGAACGAATTCACGTGATGTAAAACAAATTGTAGTACAATTTTCTACACTTCCGGTATCGCCAGCAATATCAGAAACAACAAAAATAAGACAAATAGCGTCTTATTTGAGGAGTAAAAAAGAACAGCAAAAATTTCACGAAAAACTACAAGTTTCAAGACAGCGACTTCATGAAAGCGCAACAAATAGTACCCCATTAAACATGTTTTTGTTGAGATAAACGTGTTAGAATGGAAATAGATTTTATTTTTGAGTGATATACCGGTTATTATATCACTGTGTGTCGTGTAGATGCTTCATAATAAATCACTCAGGCCTTCGTGATTAGATTACTACGCATTTACACTCCCCACAGTGATATACTAACCAGTATATCACTCAAAAGTGAAATCTATTTCCTAAATAAAATACACGAGACATAAACTGTTTCAATTCTAATGCAACATCATCTTTGAAAATACCCTGAACTATGTTCAGCATGTAGAAACATTTGTTTATAACATATAAGCACACAATGCGATTGGGTGCATGCATCATTTACCGCACGACTTGCCCGTGAAAAACGTGACAGTTGTGTAAGTGTGAGTTAACAGTTATTAATATATGGCCTAGTTCCTTCTTTGTGTATATATTGTATAAGGAAAAAGCTCCGGTTCTATGTTTGTGCTGAGAGAATAGGTACAGATCTGCTAACCTGTTTTTCAACTATGATACTCCTGTCTCTGTTCTAGTAACAATATCTTTATAGATTTAGCCTCACCTTTAATAAAAGTGCAACATAATGAAATGCTTTAAACACAGGCAATATCAGCCCTGTAATAACCAATGGCAACACTGAATATCCAACTACACCAAGACACTGTGAATACGACACCTGAAAATATAGCAATAAGAAAATGATTCTTAACCTGAATTAAGTGTATGTTGTATGTATAATAGTTCAACCATCATTGCTGTGTAAGAAATGTATACAAAGAGCAAACAAGAGGGCCAAGATGGCTCTACATCACTTATAAGGGTATGAAACTTTCTAAATATTTGAATGTGATACAAAAAAATGGGAGTCAGTTTCGCATCATACATACAGCAAATGTGGCTCTTTGAGAATGTTCAGATGGCTTTCCTTTGATTTACATCAATTCTGGTGACCGGGTTTTTGACTTGATGTCAATCAGTTTAGAACTTGACCTACAGTTCATCAGATTAACAGTTTGACCAACACTCCTGATGATGAGGTGTTCACAAGGTTTTCCTTTGATTTGATTGCATGCAACAGTGAAACAACATAATCTTCTTTACTAGTATTAGCAAATATTGCCTTTTCAACGCCTGGTTATTTTAAAGATACAAGTCTTATACCTACCTCTCCACCTAATACTCTAGCTAACATGAAAATAATGAGGGATCCAAAAATCCATATTGTGATGATCCACGATACAACCTAAAACAGAGATGGTACAGAATGAAGATAAACAAACAGTAGTAAAAACATTCCTGGCGTCCTTTCATACATGTGTGTATAGTATAAAAACCATATACCAAACATACTTATTGTTGAAGAATACAAAAATACACTTACTCTTTTAATTATGCTAAATCAAAGTCTTCTTGAATACCATTTCATGTAAATCTTAATTGTGTTTATCTAGTTGACTTTCAAAGCATATTCATGTTTTAAACAATTCTCACAGATATGTCTTCCAGTGGTACTATAAGAAACACAGAAAGGACTGATTGATCAAGACATACTGAATGTAGAATATTCAGTAACATCACAAACACGATACCTGATTGTACACTTACCCTGAACTGGCCATACAAGGACAGTAGTGAGTATAGCAGAATGACAACCAGTGGCCCCCAGAAGTCTGGATTCTCTCTCACAACATGACGGTTAAACCCAAGCTGTGGTAGTGGAAACAGCACACATCTCAGTTTGTAGTATATGTCCTTCAAATCTATATCAAGTTCTTCCCTATACATAGAAAATTGGTTAATGCAACAACTGATCAGAATCTACATCCATTTAGACCGGGTATGCTTGGTTCAGCTCACAGAACCATCAAATTAATATCAACTGTAAAACGAACATATGGTAGTTACACAGAATATACTATTTAAAGTGACATTATGCGCATCTTACCGCACATAGTGTATTTTTGGTGATAGTTTTATAAAAGCAATTTTTGGTTGCTGTGCATTTAAATGCGTTAAATTAATGATTATGCCGCATTAGTATTTGAAGTTGGTGCTTTCGATATAAACTAGAGCTATCACTAAATGTGATTAATACCCCCAAAAGACTGCTTTATAAACTGAGGAAGTTCGTAGTAACAGAATACCTTGCAAACAAACTAAAGAGAGATATTGTTCTTGGCAATAACTCTGTAATTTGTCAAGATAAAGTCATGGTTCTTGTACACTGCACTTTCTCTCAATGTACTTGACCATTGTATGAAGTTGTATTAAATTCCAACTAGAAGTTTTCGAATTATGCTCCGGACAAGTAAAAGTAACAAAGGGCAATAACTCTGTAATGAGTAAAGATAGAGTTACTGTTCTCTTGCACTGCACTTCCTCTCTTTGTGCTTGACTATTGTATGAAGTTGTATTGAATTCCAACCAGTAGTTTTCGAATAATGCTCCGGACAAGGAAAAGGAACAAAGGGCAATAACTCTGTAATTAGTCAAGATGGAGTTATGGTTCTTGTGCACTGCACTTCCTCTCATTGTGCTAGACCATTGTATGAAGTTGTATTGAATTCCAACTAGTAGTTTACGAATTATGCTCTGGACAAGGAAAAGTAACAAAGGGCAATAACTCTGTAATGAGTAAAGATAGAGTTACTGTTCTCTTGCACTGCACTTCCTCTGATTGTGCTTGACCATTGTATGAAGTTGTATTGAATTCCAACCAGTAGTTTTCGAATAATGCTCCGGACAAGGAAAAGGAACAAAGGGCAATAACTCTGTAATTAGTCAAGACGGAGTTATGGTTCTTGTGCACTGCACTTCCTCTGATTGTGCTTGACCATTGTATGAAGTTGTATTGAATTCCAACTAGTAGTTTACGAATTATGCTCTGGACAAGGAAAAGTAACAAAGGGCAATAACTCTGTAATGAGTCATGATAGAGTCATGGTTCTTGTACACTGCACTTTCTCTGATTGTGCTTGATCATTGTATGAAATTGTATTAAATTCCAACAAGTAGTTTTCAAGTTATGCTCCGGACAAGGAAAAGTAACAAAGGGCAATAACTCAGTAAATACTCAAGATAGAGTTATGGTTCCTGTACACTGCACTTCCTCTGATTGTGCTTGATAATTGTATGAAATTGTATTGAATTCCACCTAGTACTTTTCAAGTTATGCTCCGGACAAGGAAAAGTAACAAAGGGCAATAACTCTGTAATAAGTCAAGATGGAGTTATGGTTCTTGTGCCTGCACTTCCTCTCAATGTGCTTGACCATTGTATGAGGTTGTATTGAATTCCAACCAGTAGTTTTTAAGTTATGCTCCGGACAAGGAAAAGTAACAAAGGGCAATAACTCTGTAATTAGTCAAGATGGAGTTATGGTTCTTGTGCACTGCACTTCCTCTCAATGTGTTTGACCATTGTATGAAGTAATATTGATTCCAACTAGTAGTTTTCAAGTTATGCTCCGGACAAGGAAAATGCAACGACCGACCGACCGACCGACCGACCGACCGACCGACCGACCGACCGACCGACCAACCACCGGGTGACTCCTATATACCCCCCTAAACTTCGTTTTGGGGGTATAAAAAATCGGACTGATAAAATGATAGTTGATTGTGTCGTTTTTGATGTTGGTAGAGATTTTGACAGTGGAAGGGAAGCAACTCCTGCATGCAGTTGCTCCTTTCTTAAATTGACTCTCCCAGTCAAATAAGAAAATCAATATCTGGAAAGTTATTTTTTCATACTGGGAGTGGGAAGAGTTTGGTGTGTATTGGGTTAAAAGCTATTATTTCCTCTACGCTTTTGTATACACACCATTTTCAGCTGGATTTTCACTTGAAAAAATGCGCATAATGTCACTTTAAAGGGATTGAAATGGCATTTAAATGTAAAATCCAAAGTGCATGATAAATTGTATACTCTATAACTCTGTAAAATATGATATGACCAGAAGAAATAAAGATTATCTAAGACCTGAAACATTTTCTTTTTGGTGCTACAACAGAACGACGAAAATAGAAAAACTTCCAACAAGATACATTTCATGACTATGTGTGCTATTTGCCATCTGGCTGAAGTAGATTTGTTTCCTTTAGCTCTTAAAATAGAGTTGAATATGAAATGTTTAATATTTTGGCTTAAAATGCTCTTAATGGTTCAAAGAAAATACACCAGTGTGTAAACTGGCACTGACAGGAACTAGGCTGAAAACTTTAGCACTAGGGAAAATTCAAATGTACGTGATTGTGATTAAACTTCAAAATAGAAGACAAATGTCTGTACTGTCTTACAAGAGAGGCTCGAGATCTTCTTGATCCATGTCCTCTTCCTCTAGTAACCACCCAAATCCTTTGCTTTCAAGAAATTGTGAGGCTTTTCCACGATTCTTCACACCATATGCAGTACCTGGCATAGACTTACTTTCCGCTGATGGTATTGTACCTTCAAGATCATTTGTATCTGTAAATACACAAGAAATGTCAAATGAACATAAAGTAAGAAAGCAAAATGCCATTATGGTATATGAAACATCAACAAAACACTATAATAGTATTTGAAGATTCACAAGTGAGGGGAAAACAAGTTTGAGTCCATGCATGAGAGATGTAATCTATTAGGGTAAGGGCTAACAAAAATAAATAAATGTTTAGTTCCTTATATTTTGTGACAGGCAATCTGTCAAAACTAGAGTCAAGCACTGTAGACCATACTATTCATCAGGGGTTTATTTTTAATCTATAGTGTTGAGATTTTAAATAATTTTTATATAGACTGACTGATAATTGAATTCTTTCAACACATCAAATTAAGTTTCAATTTGCTTTTTGTTTGTAGCATTAACAGCATACCGACTTAATAAAGTATGAGCTGAATATGGTACAAGTTGACTGTGCAGGTTGAAAGTTGGTCAAATTTTTATCAGGCACATCTCCTAAATAGCCTGATCAAGTTAAAATAACCCAATTGAACTAAAACATAGACAAAATTCACTAGTACATTTTTTTAAATAACTTTTTTCTATGAAAAAGCACAAGTTAATTTATTCACATAATGTTTATTTCGATTTTTTTTTTAATTCTATAGATTGGAAAAAAACTCTACTTAGGGTCGGGTGTTTTGCCAGGTAGGGTCAGGTTACCCGAAACACAGATTCTTTGGGGGCCTTACACCGATCAAGAGATGTGCTACGACAGTGTTTAATTTTGAAATAAAGGTTACTTGCACTCCTAATAAATACATGCTGTGTCAGTGAGAACAAGCAAATTGCCAAATTGCTGCTACTGGCAAGCAAGGAAAAGCTGGTGGATTTTACATGTTTTTTCCATTTATTTTAGAAATAAAAGAAACAAATTAAAAAGGCTGTCTATTTTGTGAATCCTTGCCTTGCTCTCCGTCAAGGGAAATAATTTTTGTTTGCACATGCTTTTAAATATGGGGCCTTCAAAGGGGTACTTACTTAATTAACTTAAATACAACTTGTTTTGTTAAATACCCTGCAAAGCTCTCCGACTGCGGCTTGCTTCAGGCTAGAACTCCAAACATTTTTCTGTGTGTTTGTTTTTGTTATAGCCTATCATTTCCCTGCATTGAGCCTCCCTCTAACTAAGGGGGAACACACATTTTACAATCAGTACAAATTACTTCTCTTGAATTAAAGAGTTGAATCTTCCAATATACAGTACACGCAAGGTGTTTTTTCCAATTGTCACCCATCACCGCGATGTCCAATCATCGTGACCACGCAAATTTGGTCACCCAAATGCCCCCCTGAGTCACCCGTCACCGCGAATTAGCGTGTCCGGTCGCGGTGAACATCGTCACCGCAAATCGCGGTGACTGGTCCACACTCGGGTCGAGACTTGAATATTTGTTATGTTTTTTTACTGATTAACTTTAAATTGTCAATAAAAAAAATAGAAAAATAATTGTAATTTGATGTTTTTCGAAACTTTCCAACGCCCAAATCGTTTTAATTATGATGCCGCTATCAACAAACTAACATACTGTAGGATCAAGTAAAACAACCCCCGCAACACAATCAATCTAAAAAAAAACAAACTTACTTTAACTATTCCAAACTTATGATCTAATAATCCAAAATATCAATCTATTGTCAATGTCTCAAACTGTTTCTTTTTAATACCACGTGCTCACTAAGATCAAAGAAACCGGCCATCGCGGCGGCATTCTTTGATCTCATGACACTTGCTGCTTTACATTTGATATAGAAAACACTTTGCAGTAAAAATAACTTTTATTTGGCAAAATGAAAAAAATGTAACTGGGAAAGCATGGACGTTACTGAAAAATTAGAGGCAATCGTAAATGACAAAACAAAAAGTACGCTGCGAACAAGCAACTCGTTTTGATATTCAAGATTTCTTTATTAATAATGTGCATTTCCGTAATATTCCGGTTGTTTGTGTGATCCGTACAAAATAATAAAATTAAATATAAAAGAAAGCATAATTCGCAACAAAGAGAGGTCCCACAACTGAACCTTGCGGTACACCAAATATAGCAGACGGTAACTGTGTTTCGGGAACACAACATTCGGAACTTTTTATATAAATCTAAATCATTTTTTGCATTTGAAAATTTACGAATATTGGGCAATAATTATTACAATAATTTAAATATTTACGCACTTTCGATGCATTGTCTGTCGACTTTCGTAACACAAGTGATACTCAAAATCTCCCCAGACAAATATGCGTATTCACTCAATATTGACAGTTGTCTTTCAGAAGTAATTGTGTCAAATAGCTTGGGTTTGCAAACAATTTTTTGAGTTAAATATGTCATCCTTTATTTCAGGCAATATTTTTCACACCCACCGTGATTAACAAAAGGCAAGTTGGGATTGACCAATTACGGCACATTGTTTACCTGAATTATTATTTTAAATCTACATAAAGGTGATAAATATAAGTTCAGGTAGGAAAGAAAACGTTTTGAAACAATTATACATGTATCTAAAAATGATGACTTTTTATGCAGTAATACTCGAGCGGCAATTCGGAACAGAAATACCGCGGCGACGATGTGCTAATAATAGAGACCATAGATGAAAAATAAAAAGTATTTACAGAAATTGATGTATTCTACATTTTGTACATCAATAAATATAATAAAATAATTGTAAAATACTTTATTTCAGTCAAGTTGGTCACCGCGACCGGCCACCGTGACCGCATATCTCAGCGCATCGTAAATGGTCGCGGTGGCCGTTTAGGTGACCAAAACTTTTTTAGGGTGACCATGTCACTGTGACTGGTCACCTAGAATGAATTTCTGTCGCGGTGACTGGGTGACATTTGGAAAAAACACCTTGCGTGTACTGTACCATAGTATACAGTTCGCATTTGTTCTCAATACGTTTTTATTGCTTGTTGAAAAGTATTTTAGCATGCTTTTCTGATGTTTTAAGAAAAAATTTCGCGCGGTAACCAAATTTGACAGCTGTCACATGACTCCTCATGTGACTTTGTTTACAACATAGATCAAGGTTGTGAGTATGCTGTAATTTAATAATTAAAAGACAATATTTAAGTAAATATTTAATAATTTGACTCTTGATTTCTGTCAGTCTGCTTCAAAACAAATTGTTCGATAGATTTTGAACAAGACTTCCTTCATACAAGCTAGTTATAGCTGCATGTGACGGGAAAACTAAAAGGCCACCGACAATTCCTTGCCACCGGCTTTTCCTTGCTTGCCAGTACATATAAAAATTATACTGATAAATAGAATGTGCATAAAATTTGTTTGGGGAATCAAATAGTCCAACTATTTGTACACCAGTTGAGATCATACATGCCGTTCTCCAGATATTCGCCGGGTTCTCCTGTTATTTATTTAGACCCTAAAAAATTCTAGACGTCTAAATACTGTCCAAGGTATTCTGGCTTCCAAAACTCTAAATGCCGCTATTTTAATATTTTGTTTTTAGGGCATCCGGCTTTCGGTCAAGCAAAAACCGGTAGTTGAAGTTGTTGCAACCACAGTATTAATTTGCAAAAGTTTAGGAACCCAGGCAAAATAGTAATAACGTCACCACAGTATTAATTTGGTTTGACCCGGAATATCTACCGGGATACTCCCAACAATCTATCATGTTTGACCTCTGATCACATCTAGGGCATAACTCCCAACAATCATCGATACACAACTGGACAAATGACAATAGATGCACCTTACCATTTGTGGAACCTCCTTGAACAAATTGAAATTCATCTTGATTTAAATTTTGAGATGAAGTGTGGGAATACGTTTGACTGTATGGGGGCGGCTGATTGTCATCTATTCCACCCAAATCTACAGTAAAATTGCTTGGTGATGTGGAAGTTTGTGCATATCCAGCCATTGTTGGGATGGTAGCTCTTTAGCCGACACAACGTATGATTTTTTTAATCGCTTGAAACTATTTGAAACCGTCAGTTTAGATAATTAAATAAGTTCTAGAATACCAAATATTTATACAGGCAGAAATATAGTTTTGTGCTTTGAAAGGGAAAAAAAATTAGTAAGGAAATGGAATTCGAAACTAAGTCGAATACAAAACCGCGAAAAGCGAATTTTGCGAAAAGCATACCTGCAGGCCTTATAACCTTTTTGATTTCTTGCACAAAGGCAAGTGACTGTTTAATTTGTAAATATCTCTTGTTAATGACGCAATTCACTTAGCTCTACGATTCCTAAAATGCATAATCTTGGTAATGCCAGCTTGCCAGTGGCAGAGGGGCTAGTTCCACTGGCTTAAAATTGGATCTTAGTTAAATATCATTTTTATAACAGTTGGATTGACCATATTGAGACATAGGAATACTATAAAAGGCCTTGGGCTACTATGGGGCTATCTAATAATTTGACTCTTGTTTTTAGCTGGACTTTTCTATGAAAAAAGGGACCGGTCCAAACTTCATGTGACGTGGCTAGCTGGCTTAAAAATGTTAATTTTTAGTTTACCTGAATATTTTCAAAGTCCATTGACCATATTGATTTGAAACTTTGAATACTTGTCACCATTATGGCCCCAACTTGTGCTACAAGATGAGGCTAACTCTCAAGCATTTTGACTCTTGTTTTTAGCCCCTTTTTCGTCTTAGAATTAACGTTAAAGTTTGTGTACCACTTCAAATATTTTCAAAGGCATTGACATACATGGTTTGAAACTTTGCATACTTTCACCCTAATCATTTCCCCAATCTCTACACATTAGGAGATAACTGATTTCAAGCTTTGTGACATACTTGTTCCCTTTTACTGACCCCAATTTCTGTTTAAGATGGAGTGCCACCCAAATTATTTCAAAGTCCATTGAGAATTGCTTTGATCTGTAACAATATTCAAATCCTGTCTGTAAGCAAGAGAAGTACTCTGTGAAAATGTTTCTTGATTTGTACTTAGAAATTCCTAGTTAAAGTAGTAAAAGTCTTGAATTTGCCCTTAACTGAAAAAGTTTTGAAAAATTGGCAAGCACTAAAATTTGCAGAAAATTGTTATGAACCTCTTGTATGATATCTGTGCTTATTACCACCATCCTCTAGAAGCGGGAAAGAGCGTAGCAAAAACCCATAATGCAGACCCATTTTATCAGTCTCAACAATTCAACTGCAATTGCAGACCCATTTCACAATCACATACTGACATACAGGGTTCTCACCTACCCGGAAAAAAGGAATATTGAAATGTCCTTCCCGGTGGTGAAAATGCCTTGATTTTTAACCCGACTAATCTGGTTAAAATGGACAAAAGTAAAAAGTTTGAGTACAAATAATTCGAGTACGAAACTAGTGAAATTCTCATAGCGTGCAAATAAAACTTAGCTGTCACCACATTTTAGCGTTTATTGATCATGAATAGTAGTGGTGTCTGCATTCATCAAAAGTCATTTAAAACGAGAAATTGACCTCAGTTCATTGCGATTCTTTCAGTTACAGTATTTCACTGTACATAGAACCTTGAATGTTTCGTTGTGAAAACCTTGAAAAGGGGAAAAAGTCTGGAATTTGCAAAAAAAACTTGAAAAAGTCGGGAATTTTATTTGCAGAAAATTGTTGGAACCCTGATTATATAGATATCTGTGCTTTTACTACTCAGAAGCTGGATAGTGCGTAGCAAAAAATATAACGATATTCATCCGTTGAGTACAATTATTTGGACTAGCAGTGGGGCATCATCACCTGATCAGGCCAAAAATTTAAATGTATGTTTCCGGTGACAACTATTTTTAACCCCTTATTCCTTAAACTTTTTTTTGACATTTATTAAATTTAGTCGAAATTATTTGAGAACGAATCATTGTGTATAGCTTGATATAGCCCATAACCAAAGTAAGGCTTACGTCATATTATACATTGTCTATTCCAAACTAGTTTTATAATCCAAAATAACCAGACCTGTCACTTTGACCTGCCAAAATTTCTGAGGGCTTCAAAATCGGCGACCCTTGGAGTCCAAACAAAATAAATATGTAACAGTTTCTTTGATCTCGTAACACCTGCGGCTTTATGAATTAGTCACGCTATGCGCTCACAATCGGCAGTCGATTCGCTCTGGAATGACGTAAACTCCGCCCCCAGCAATTATCGTGGGCTATGATTGACAGATGCCGTGTTTGGTCAGCGTAATTACCCGAGGTTTCGCGGGCTTATTTTGAAATGATGCAATGATTAGCAACATTTTTTGACGGCATAATTTTACTTCAATTAGTGGCAAGTGTAAACAATTAATATGACACGGTGTTGTTTGAAGATCCCAACATCTAGCGGTAATTTTGTCTACTCTATTGCCGAAAATGGACGTCTTTTCAAAACTGTGAATCGGCGCTTTTAGAACTTGATTTTATTCAGGGTCCGTATATTATACGCCGGTTCGAATTTTAAATGAGGAGGAGTCAAAGGGTACATAAAAAGCAGTGTATTAAAAGTAGGAAGCATATACATCTACAACCATCTATGGGAATTCTACTACTATGAAGAAGGTTATTCTACTGGCCCTGAAAAAAAATCAAAATTAAAAAAAAAAATCGACCTACCTACCCTATATTTTTCTGGCATGTCACAGGAAACATACATTTTTTTTTTTTTGGCCTCACTATAGTCTGTAGCTATTCATGCGTTTTATTCCTTGTCTCAATTTTCCAAATCCTACCCCTTGCGGGCACGTATAGACATTTAACATCCCTCCTGCATATGGCGGTATCTCAAGTCAATAATTTAGTCATTCGTTTCATCGCCCTTTTGAGATCAGCAGTCCCAAACAATGATAAAGTGCTGTTTAGATTCTTATCAACGCAGTTAACATTTAAATTGTTTTTGCATAGTGATCATTAAACATTTTCATAATTATGTCATTAAAATTTTGATTTTATACTGCTAGAAACAAAATGTTAATTCAGACTTCCAAAAAGTCGTTGGTCCGACGGACATGACAGGAAGATTTTAATGTGGACCAGCGTTTTTTAATCCAGAATCGGTCTGGCTGACCAGCATTTAGCAAACCCGGGGTTCCGATAGCTCCGAAATTTGAGACTCGAGATGGTATATTGGACGCCGATGAATACCAATATGCAACCTAATTGGTGACGCACGGTGTTCAAAACCGCACTGTTGGCAATCAGCAAACTCGATACTTCTTGCATAATAACCATTTATCAATATCACATGTCAGGGTATCGACTATATTCAAAATAGGTCGTAGGTATTTTATGAGCTTTGTAGAGTTTGTATCTCAAAATTTTAATTTACCAGTTGTTTTTGCGAGCATTGCCGGGGATCCAGAGTAAGGTTCTCAGTACCGGGAGATCCTGGCGAATACCAGGAGAATGGCATGTATGTTAACTATTGAAGACTTGCAACTAGAGTATAGTATATAAAGCTCAAGGGTCTTGTTTGTCAATTTTTTTTGGCCGAAATTCAGCCCCATCTTAATCTGCTGTTGGTCGTGTAATGTGGAATGACATATTGTGAACTCATTACTTGTCTTTTACAGCATGGGTATTCAAGGTTTACTGCCATTTTTGAAAAAGATTCATCAGCCGGTAAATGTTTCACAGTTTGCAGGATGTACAGTAGCCATCGATGCTTACTGTTGGCTTCATAAAGGAGCATTTTCTTGTGCAGAGAAATTAGCACTTGGGGAAAAAACTGACCAGTAAGTATGATTCTTTGGTATGTTTTGAATAAGTTAAGCTTTCGGGGTTTTAGTAGTTTATATTGATTGAGGAATGACTACTATAACTAGAATTCAATATTTTGGACCTTAGTGTCATTACCATAACATTATTGACTATGAGGGAATTGGTATCTTATGGTATAAAGGGTAAAGTCAAGATTGGTGGTTTTGGAGTTAGTCTCAGTCAATACACCTTGTTAGCTCACCTGGCACAAAGTGCCAGAGTGAGCTATTAGGATCACATTCCGTCCGGCGTCAGTCGTCCGTATGTCGGTCCGAGCTAGCGTATAGATACTTAAGTGGCTAGGAGGACAATACGTAACTGTAAATTCTATTCATTCAGTCTGTTATGTGGCTAAAATTTTCTTTTACGTGGCTAAAAGAACAATGGAGAGAGCAATAGCATAGCCACATAAGTATCACATTGTTAGAATGTCCATCCATCAGTCCACCATTTCCTTCAAATGACATCTCCTCTGAAACCACTGGGCCAATGTTGATGAAACTTTGCAGGGGTGTTCCTTGCATGAACCTCTATCAAAGTTGTTCAAAGAATTCCATTCCATGCAGAACTCTGGTTGCTATGGCAACAAATAGGAAAAACTCTAAAATCTTCTTCTCTGAAACCACAAAGCCTAAAGCTTAGATATTTGGCATGTAGCATTGTCTAGTAGACCTCTACCAAGATTTTTCAAATTATGACCCCCGGGTCAAAATTGACCCCGCGCGGGTGGTCACTTAGTTTTGCATAGGCTTGTATAGGAAAAACTTTAAAAATCTTCTCTGAAACCACAAGACCTAGAGCTTAGATATTTGGCATGTACATGTAGCATTGTCTAGTGGACCTCTACCTAGATTGTTCAAATTATGCCCCTTGGATCAAAATTGACCCCCGCATAGGGGGTCACTTAGTTTTACATAGGCTTATATAGGAAATTTTTAAAAATCTACTTCTCTGGAACCACAAGGGTTAGAGCTTAGATATTTAGCATATAGCATTGTCTAGTGGACCTCTACCAAGATTGTTCAAATAATGCCCTGGGATCAAAACTGACCCCGCCGGGGTCATAGATTTACATAGGCTTATATGGAAATATTTTAAAAATTTAAAACCCAAGGCCAAGACTTAGATATTTAGCATGTGGCTTGTCTAGTGGACCTCTACCAAGACTGTTCAAATTATACACCCTGGTCAAAATTGCTCTGCCTGGGGAGGGGGTCCTTGGTTTTACATAAATTTTAAGCTTATATAGGAAATTTTTAAAAATCTACTTCTCTGGCCTAAGTTGATTTTGACTGTGAAGCCATGGCTTCACATGCAAACCCCTGGGTCACTAGATTTTACATAAGCTTATATAGGAAAAACTTTAAAAAATCTTTTTCTCTGAAACCACAGGGCCTAGAGCTTAGATATTTAGGATGTAGCATTGCCTAGTAGACTTCTTTAAAGTTTGTTCAAATCATACCCCTTGGGTCAATATTGGCCCTGCCAAGGAGGTCACTTGTTTTACAAAGATGTATTTAGGAATACCTTTTTGCTATGTAACATTGTCTTGCGGTCTTCCACCTACTTTCTTCAAATCATGCTTCTTGGGTCAAACTTGACCACTGGACTGGTATTCAGGTGAGGGATATAGGGCCATTATGGCCCTCTTGTTCTATTTTGTGAAAAGGATTGCAAATATCTTGCTTAATTTTCATGTGATTTAAGGTGTGTGAAATTTATTAGTTTATTGTTGACATTAGAGACGAGGAAATGACTAGGATGGCAAAAAGATTCTCGCAAACTTTCAAAATAATCAGTTAGAATAAAACTACTATAGATACAGATTCATAATTTGATTATACCTTTTGTAATATTAAATTATCTGCTGTTGGAGTATAAGTCAGTGATGTGTGTTTTTCTTACCTGTATAATTGTTATAGACTCTTTTTGAACAGTAATATCATTTAAATGTCTCATTCTCCTTCATTTTTAGCTCGACTATTCGAAGAATAAGGAGACTATTGCACTCGCCCCAGCGTCGGCGTCGGCGTCTGCGTTGGTTAAAGTTTTCATAAAGTCAAATATCTTGAATACTATCAAAGGTATTGACTGAAACTCAAACTATATGTTTACCATCAACTCTTCACCTGAGGAAACACCCCATACTCTGTTTTGATTTTTGACGTTTATGCCCTTTTTACTTAGAATTTTGGTTAAAGTTTTTTATAAATTCAAATATCTTGAATACTATCAAAGGTATTGCTTGAAACTCAAAGTATGTGTCTACCATCACATCTTCACCTGAGGAAACAATCCCAATCTCTGTTTTGATTTTTGACAGATTTATGCCCCTTCTTAACTTAGATTTTTGGTTAAAGTTTTTTTTAATTCAATATCTTGAATACTATCAAAGGTATTGACTTGAAACTCAAAGATGTGTCTACCATCACATATACCCTGAGGAAACATTCCCATCTCTGTTTTGATTTTTGACGTTTATGCCCCTTTTTACAGAGTTTTGGTTTTTTTTTTGTATTCAAATATCTTGAATACTATATAGGTATTGACTTGAAACTCAAAATATATGTTTACCATCACATCACCCTGAGAACACCCCATACTCTGTTTTGATTTTTGATAGATTTGTGTCCCTTTTCTTTGAATGTTTGTTAAAGATAGAATACTATCGACTATTTACTGTCAACATCTTCACCAATGTTTTTGTTTTTGACATTTTATGCCCTTTAACTAGAATTTTGTCACAGTTTTCAACCCAGATAAAATGGAAATACTCAAAATGGCTTTCTTTTGAAATGTCATAGAAAATTTGCAGCTGAAGCGGTCTGCTTTTTTAATTTATCTATCATTTTGAAAAGTTCAAATTATTCATGATCAATATACAAGGTCGTGTTTTCTTTGAAATTATCCCCCATCCTCCCTCCAGTTGGCTTGCAGAATCCAAAGTAAGGCCTTGAATGCAATGTACTTTACAAGGTCTTTGAACAGTTTCTATCTTTGACCTTAATTTATAGACAGTTCCATCCCTGTTCTTAGACACCCCTTTTCCACGCGGTGCCTTTTCTATTTCAGATATGTGTATTACTGCATGAAGTATATAAATTACCTCCTGTCAAAGAATATTAAACCAGTGCTTGTGTTTGATGGCTGTCATTTACCATCAAAGAAAAATGTTGAGAAGAGTAGAAGAGAGTGAGTTGTCTTGTTTCCTTTGCACTATCTCTTTTTTATTTATTTTTTTAACTGAATTGTAAAAGTGAACAATTTATTTCTTGTAGATGAGTCAGATTGTCGGAATATTTTTAATGTGTATAAACTTTGATATGTGAATGTTTTCACCAAAATCACATTGACTTTGGTATTTTCTAAAACAACCAGTCTGGAAATGATTGAATACTTTATTATGAAGGTAGCTACTGTAAAATGAAAACTGATGTGACCTGATCTGCTGTTTATAGGAAGAGAGAACTGAATAGGAAGAAGGCGGCCCAGTTTTTACGAGAGGGAAAGAGAGCCGAGGCAAGAGAATGTCTACAGAGATGCATTGATATATCCCCGGAAATGGCATTAGAAGTTATGAATGTAAGAATTTTTACATATTTGAACTGGTTTGTCATAATACATTTGACAGTTGTTTTGTTGATACAGTACACAGGATGCTTTTTGCTCTCATAACACCTGCTAAAACAGTATCAGCAAAACAATCAAGTGTGCAGGACCTCCTAACTTTAACAGTATATCTACTGCCATGATCATTGTGTGCAACTGATCAGTGTCTTTCTGTAAGTGTAATGGATGAAACTACAATCTTTGGTCAGGACTTGGTAGCAATCTTAAGCTACTATAATAGGTGATTACTGTACCAGTTGAATACACTGTTAAAAAGAATCAGATGTCAGATATGCCCTCATAGTGCAACTTTTGTTTTAATAGATTGTGAGACTGTTGTGATAAATGTTCAATAAAAGCACCACATTATGTGTGCTAATTTTTATTCTATTTCACTGCTTTCTATAGTCTCCTCCATTAATGGTGCTATTTGTCCGGGTACTTTCAGACTTAAGTCCCAGCCATATTTTAACCTACAATTTTGTGGGAAATGTCTTGATGTTCTTTCCCTTTGACATTACACTACTTAGGTTGTGAAATTAAATTTAAAAAATGAAACCGGAACTAAGCTAGAACACATTGACAAAATTCCAAGATATTTAAAACAGTATTTACCACACTTTGGAATCACCCACTTAGTAGTTATGAAAATATCTGGCATGTATATATTGCAGGCTTGTAGAGAGCGTGGTGTAGATTGTATAGTTGCCCCCTATGAGGCGGACGCTCAGTTGGCTTACCTCAACAAGATTGGTGTGGCTCAAATCATTATAACAGAGGATTCAGATCTCTTGCTCTTTGGATGTGAACGGGTATGTAAATACTAATTGTGTTGTACAAACTTTAAACTTTTTTTTAAATTTCTAAGAATTGAAGTGTGAGGTTTGTGAAGATTGCTTTAGAAACCAAATTCTTAATTTGCTTTTTGAAATATCACATTACAGCGAAATTGATTTATGATACAGTATAACAGTACTGGGGGAAAAAAGCTAGGTAACAAGGTGTTCGAAACATTCTGTTTCTTCACTGGAAGAAATAGTTAATTACCGTTTTATGAGCTGAATATCATGTGTTCTCTTGAAAAATGGGGATGGTTACCCTGTATTAACTCCATTGGCAAACATATGAATATATGATGTATAGGAATGAAACTCCAATTGTACATTTTCTAATTGTGAAACAGTTTACATAAAACCTAACAAAGTACAATCACTTGCTGCTAGTAATGTGTAAGTGTAAATTATTTTTCACATGTATGCCGATATTCATTTTCCGACAGGTTTTGTTCAAGATGGATCATGCAGGAAATGGAATCTTGATTGAGCAGAAAAGCTTAAATGAAGTGACAGAGATACAGAGTGGTCACTATTCGTTTGACAAGTTCAGATATATGTGTATATTATCTGGTTGTGATTACCTACCATCCCTGTCTGGTATAGGGCTGGCAAGGGCTAACAAAGTGTTCAAGATTGCTAGGCAAGCTGATATAGTTCAGGTAAGTTGAAACAGACATTTGTAATAGACAAAGAAATGAAAATAATATTTCTGTAACAAGTTCAGTGCTATGTGCCATTTTTTCGACACCATGGTAATCATAAGTTTTCTATTGTGGTTGAAGATATTGTTGGAACCAGCCAACTCTTGTTGAAGCAACAAGTCATTTCAAGTTTATAGTTTAATTGTCCAGGGTATGGTTATGGTCTCCACTGGTATGTTCACAACATGTTGTCTCTTTTCAGCTATTGTGATCGTGTACATCCAACCACTAGTTTCTTAAAAAGAAATCATGTCTGAAACCACGGCCAATTTTGATGAAACTTGTCAGGGATGTTCCTTGCGTGAAGCTCTACTAAAAGTGTTTAAAGAATTCTATTCCATGTATAACACTGGTTGTTATGGCAACAAATAAGAAATCTTTTAAAATCTTCTTATCCAAGGCCTAGAGCTTAGATATGTAATATGTGGCATCACCTAGTGGTCCTCTGCCAATTGTGTTCAAATTATGCCCCTGGGGTCAAAATTAGCTACACCTCATGGATGATTATTTTACATACACTTACATAAGATTTTTTTTCTCTCAAAACTTCTCCATAATTGCAGAAAATAGAGCTTTGATATTTATAACATTGTATGTAGCATTGTCTAGTGGTCCTCTCCTGAAACTTTGCCTCCAGGTCAAAACTGCCCCACTCTTATTGACCTTGCATTACAGCCATTTTTAGCCAGGTGGGCAATATAGGGCCATCATGGCCATCTTGATATTTAAGTCTGATTTGCTATTCCAGAGTGGTTTTTGGTGGTCTAGTTTGATAGCAGACAATGGCTCCGACTTAAACTTCATTAACTTTGTCACACCTGTCTCCCTAGACAAATGGTTAAAGTCACTGACTTGAAATAATTAAATCTCTCAGAGGATTGGCGGTCATGGGTTTGAGAGTTACTGCCAGCCTGACTATATGAAAGAGATGGCAGTTTCTTATGGTGAATGGAAGTCTAGTGCTGGTCCTTAAGGGGAATAATGGTTAGGTAAACCTTCCTCTACTTGACTGAAAGACTGTTGAAACAGGCATTAAACCCCCAAGAAAGAAATGTGTCTTGGCTGCTCACAGGTGTTATTCTTAAGTTTGATTCAGCAACAGCATACACTATGTGTTTTACTGCTGTCATTAAATCTTTGCAGATCTGCAGAGTATTACTTGGTGCACAATGCTGGTATTAGCATTGGTTTTAAACTTTTGATTACGTAATAAGGTAAATCACTTTTACAAAAAATTTCAGTTGCTGAAAAAGTTATCAACCTACCTCAAGTCAAATATATCAGTTCCTCAGGAATATATTGATGGATTCATCGCTGCAAACAACACGTTCTTGTACCAGTTTGTGTTTGATCCCCTGCAGAGGAGACTGGTTCCCCTCAATCCGTACCCACAAGATGTAAACCCTGATGAGTTATCATATGCTGGTGCCCCTATTTCAGCAAAAAAGGCCTTACAGATAGCTCTGGGAAATATTAATATCTACACGGGTGAAATGTTTGCAACATATGATCCAGATACTTTTGTGGTAAGTAATGTTTTGTAGATAAGTCTTACTGCTTAGTTAGCTCTATGAGTATGTACTGGTTTCCTTATAACCGGATGCTCGGTTATCTGGACAATTTTGATTTACTTGTAATTAAACAGTTGTCCTTTCCTCAGTCGTGTAATGAAGATCCCAGAATCATATTGACGCTTTCTGTTTCTGTGACAGTGCTGTCAACTTACCTCTAAGGTTAAAATTTATAAATTGATATGTATATGCCTCACTTTTTGTTTTGATTGCAGACACTTTTTAGCTCACCTGGCTATGCCAGGGTGAGCTTTTCTGATCGATGATTGTCCGTCGTACGTCGTCCGTCAACATTTTGATTCAAATGACATCTCTTCTGAAACCTCTAGGCCAATGTTGATAAAACTATGCAGGAATGTTCCTTGCATGAAGCTCTACCAAAATTGTTCAAAGAATTCCATTCCATGCAGAACTCTGGTTGCTATGGCAACAAATAGGAAAAACTTTAAAAATCTTCTTCTCTGAAACCACAAGGCCTAGAGCTTAGATATTTGGCATGTAGCATTGTCTAGTGGACCTCTACCAAGATTGTTCAAATTATGACCCCGGGTCAAAATTGACCCCTTGCACGGTGGGCACTTAGTTTTTGCATAGGCATATATAGGAAAAACTTTTAAAAATCTTCTTCTCTGAAACCACAAGGCCTAGAGCTAAGATATTTGGCATGTAGCATTGTCTAGTGGCCCTCTACCAAGATTGTTCAAATTATGACCCCCGCGTCAAAATTGACCCCGCGGGGGTGGTCATTTAGTTTTTGCATAGGAATATATAGGAAAAACTTTAAAAATCTTCTTTTTTGAAACCACAAGGCCTAGAGCTTAGATATTTGGCATGTAGCATTGGCTAGTGTACCTCGACCAAGTTTGTTCAAATTATGACCCTCGGATCAAAATTGACCCCGCACAGGGGTCACTTAGTTTTACATAGGCTTATATAGGGAAAACTTTAAAAATCTTTTTTCTCTGAAACCACAAGGCCTAGAGCTGTAATTGGCATGTAGCTTGCCTAGTAGACCTCTTCAAAGTTTGTTCAATTATGCCCCTGGGGTCAAAATTGACCTTGCCAGGGGGGATCATTTGTTTTACAAAGGCGTATTAGGAAAACTTATTTGGTTATAATTATCTAGTGATCTTCCACCAGGCAAGTGGACTTGTACCAAGGTGAGCGATATAGGGCCATCTTGGCCCTCTTGTTTAATGCTCCTTCACAAATGTATAGCGATGACTCACATCCTGTTTTAGCACAAGTTTCATAATTGCAATTAAATAGCTAAGAATGGGAAAAGCCTTGAAAAGCGTAATGAAAACACCAAAATTATAAAAGCTTGATGTTTTCACTTTAAGTCATACTAACAGCATTAAATAACACATCTAGTACATTGTGACCTAAATCAACATGACCATGATGGGCATTGATACAGGATTAATGCTATAAATAGTGATTTGTTGGGTTTTCCGGGAATGTGGCCATTTTATATTCACTGCAGAGTGGAATGTTTGCATATCAATAAGAATATTGTGAGGTAGGATCAGTACTAGCAAACAAGTGTCCAGATAATTGAACGGATGTTGCATATTTCAGGCACGTTTCACTAGTTATTGTTTGTCCTAAATATAAGTCGAAAAAATATTTTCAAAAAGGACATGGATGCGTAGGCCAGAGGCCTAAGTTTGTCCTGTGAAAATTTTGTGTTTCTATCTGCAATATTGGCAGAATTAATAAGAAAAAAGCATATGCTCCTGTCCAGTTAATTGAAAGAAACCAGAAGCCAAAACTATTAAAAGAAAGTCTCTCTGTGACCAGTCTGACATCTGACTACCACTGGTTCTTTTTTAACCTTAAGTTAAATGTTCAAATCGTCAAAACAATATGTAGAATCTTCAATACAAAAGTGTCAGGTGAAGGTTGTGGATTCGGGTTTGATTTCATAGAAGCGCTTCCTATTTATGAGGAGTACAACTAATGAATTTGGTAGCATAAACAAATTAGAAAAAATAGACATAGTGAAAACTTGAAGAGAAAAGGATGCAAAAATTGCATGTTTAATGTGAACTTTCAACATGCTCAATAATGTTGTTTTGAATAAGAGTTTTTGCCATTTTGTTTATAGCCAAAGTATGTGAAAAAGAAACCAGAAATGTTACACATGCTGAGCATGTGGGACAGGAATTACAGGGTTAAACCCAAAGCTGTACTTCATGAAGCGCAGCTACCAGACAGACCTAACCTGAAGGGAAAAGAAATACCAGTCAAGACAACATTGAAGAAAAGAAGTCCTCAAAAAAGAGTTAGAGAAAGTATGTACAGAAAAAAATTCAATTTATAAAATGTTAACAATTAAACTAGCAGATCAAATTTTAGGCGTCTACTACGGCTGTTGGTCAATTTGTGTAATTGTTGCTCATTGCTGAAGTTGATTTGGATTTTATGTTTTTCAAATGGAAATGTCAAAAAGTGCAGATAGAAGCTCATAAAGTGATAAAGCCCCCTCTTACAAAGTCATGCCATGTATTTTATTACCCCATGAACGAAGTTTGAGTCGATGGCATGGGTGGGTTTCATTGGTAGGTCTGTTAGTTTTTGTGAAACAACTCCATACCTCCTTAACCCCTTGAAGAATTATTATTTAATGTAGATCAGTTGGTCCTTTGAGCAACACAAGAGGCAGGCCTTATGTTCCAACTGAGTTGGCTCAAGGTCAGCATCACACTTAGGGGTCATGTTCATGAGACTATCTCTCCTAAACTCAAAAAATTATTTTTGTTAACTTTGGGGCAAACCTTCATATCCAGACTAGTTGAAAGTTTGGGTCAAAAATTCATCTCACGGAGACAATTTGCAGCACTTGTTCCAATCAATTTGTCATAAAGTCAAGACGAATCTTCAGAACTAATGGCTGTGAAAATTATGACTTTTAGACCTAACTTGCAACAATTGTTACAGATGCAGATGATAAAAATGTGAAGTCAAACAATGAGCTATATGACCTATACAGTTCCCCAGTGAAGAAAAGAGTGAAACTTGATGAAATAGATGAAGATTTACACAGGTTCATGGTTGCTTCAAAACAAGATACTGAAGGTACAGTCATACTGAGAGTGCTTTTCGCTTTACTTTATTTATATATTACCCCTTTATTAAAGCTATTTCCCTTTTCCTAAGCTAAATAACAATTTTTTTTTCTAAAAATCTGGCCAATGCTCCCTCTCTCCCAGTTGTTTGTGCCCTTTAAATCTATAATGTTGAAACTTTTTCCGTTGTCCAAACATTTTGAGTTCTTAAGCCTCATTTATTTCAACACTATTATAGGTACTTGCTTTGAACTTGCCATGCTTTTTACATCATAACCTCCGAATTGAAACTTATAACTCTGTCAACAGGTTTTTGCCAGAATTATGGCCCTTTAGGGAACCTTGGTGCATTAGCTTGGTTAAGTTTTTGTACAACCCACTTATTCAAAACCTATTATAGGCAGGGGTTGATACTCTTGTCAAGGATTTATTGAATTATGACGGTCCCAATTAACTTAGCTATTTCACTTAACAAATTCTTGCCTTACCCATTTGAGATATTTCTTTGAAAGTTGGAATACTTATGTACCTTCATGACATATCTTTATGCGAAGCTAACTGTGAAAATGTTTGTATTTTTACTAGAAAGTCTTAGCTAGAAGCTTTTGTGCAACTGGTACTGTCATGCATTTATATCATTAACCACTTGACATATTAATCTAAGACTTTGCTTTAGTATTTGCAGGGCTATAAGCTTTAGGTATAAAAAATCTGGACTGTAAAATACTTGTTGCTTGTGGCCCTTGTTTTTACAGATCTTGGTATTGCTTTTACCTGTCAAAGTTTGTTTATTGTCAAGCATGCAGTTGCCTTGTCCTAAATTGACAGCTCTTGTCTTAAGCCCAGTCAAATGGAAGCAAAATACATTGGATTTGGAAACTTTCCATATGTCTTCAGCTACTTTGCAAGCAGGGAACCACTGGTCAGAGTTTGGCTCGTGTACTTTTGGGTATATAGTTATTCCTGATATATACAGTCCTCAAAGCTTTTGCTAGTCACCTACACAATTTTCTCCACCTGGATTTTTACTTGAACAATCAGCATTAATGTCACTTTAAATTCCTCAATTTTCCTAATTCCAGTCAAAGTTCCTGGTCCAAATATGAGATTGTGTATTAACAGTAATTGCTTTCTGCTGAAAATGTTTGTTGGCGAGTATTTAATTTTCACAATCTGTAATGAAGGCTGAGTGATAAATATTTCGTCATTAGATCCTAATGTCAAATAATAACTACTTAAAATTACTTTTAACCCATATTTGCCTGAGTTTTAAAATTCATAGAATGTTATTTTTACAATACTTAAGTCTTTGTGAAAGTGAAAAATTTACAGTGCTGACCGAAGGAATATAAATTGTTCTTTAAATGCAATTCACAACATTTATTATCATGTCGCACCTGATTACTAGAATGTTACTTTATGTTTTACGGACTATAACATACATTTTAATGTTTAAGATAGAATTTAATAAAGACAATATAAATGTTATTCATGTTTGCAAAGAAACCCAAATGATTCATATAAATGTATATCCTGTATAGAATATGAAACTTAAAAATTCTCATCCTCAAAAAATCTGGCTACTTCAGAAATCCAGTTGATTTTCCCCCACAATAGGCTGAGAGAGGTTCAAAACAGGTAGCCTCAAATAGAATTGATTGATTTCTTTTTTGTTGTAGCAGATGAGGAAGATGACACAGAAAAAGAAGTAAAACCTGGTTTGAAGAACAGTCCACTGTTCTTTAACTCACTGTCGGAGGCCCACCCAGAAGTGAAGTATGAACCTGAGACTGATGTGGGAGATGAGGTTGAGAAAGAAAACCACCTAACTTCACCTAGAAGAAACATTTTTGCCAATAAATCGCCGTTAAAGAAACCTAGATTTGACCTGAATGCTACCAAATCAAAAACATTAAAGAGCAGGTTAGTTTTAATGTTTAACTTATTTAATATTCGGGGTTTTTTCAGTTAAGCCTTTGGCTCTGTTATTAACAATTTTTGTTTTGAAATTGACAATCTGGAACAACATGGCCAAACCTGCCTTTTAAAAGTGTCAATGCAGGAATCTTTGTTCTCCAAAATATGGAGTGTTGTCTTCAATTGATTAGGCAGTTAATATTTATGACATTTATACAATTTAATTTGACACTTGTTCATACTTATTCATAAAGAACTGTTGTAAAAATATTGAATGAATATAAACACCGTGATTTTTCTCTACTTGCCAAAAACTATATCTTGAAATCGGCCTTATTAGTGGTGAAATGTAACTTGCAACTCAAATTTCTTTCAACCAAACTCTTATATATTGAACTGGTTAGAAAAGTGTTGAAAGCTATTCACAGTTTGGGGTTTGCAGGTAAAATGTATGCAAGAATGCAGTAAAAATTGTGCACAAGTAAAAGTTCGCACTTTGAATTATGTCCGGCCTCATGATAGTATTTTGAAGTTTTCCCACAGAAATTGTAGAATTAGTCAGTTTCAAAGGCATTTTTTGGGAAAATGCATGATTATATAAGAAATATGGAAATTTAAATTCACTTACAAACAATAGTTCAAAACATCCGTTGCCCTTTAAAATTGTTTCAGCGCCAGTACTGAACCGCTAGATAGGCAACCACGTTGACTTTCGAGGGGTCAACCGAATGGTCTCACCACCACAAAACAGTTTCTACCAATGTAATATTAACATATCTTCTCATTTACAGGTTTTTCACAGGTACTACCAAGGTTGTGGCTGCATGTAATACAAAGACAACTCAGAATGAGAACCACAATAGTCCAGGAGCACAAGGCAGTCATGAGGACTATTTACTGTCGCAATACAAACCTATTCACTCAAACACAGCTAATGTTTATACTACTGCATCAAATAGTCCGTCCTCAGATACAGGCACAAACATCTTGAATGTCACAGAGCAAAATGATGAAAGAAGAAGTACAGCTGAAACAAATGATGAAGTAATAATCACAGAAATTCCAAGCAAGCAGTGTTTTCAGTTTTCTAAAGTGACAGCAGAGAAAAGCAAATCTCCTAAACCATCCCCTCTTGGAAGATCAGCATTTAATTGGTCAAAATTTAAATTTAATAGAGTTCACAGCAGTGACAGTATATCAACTTCTCAGAAAACCTCTAAAAGTGTGAAAAACCCATTTAAAAAGGTGGTATCAGAGAGTAATCTTGATGCATTTTTAAAGAAGACTAGTAACTCTGGAGGTAATGAATCTGAAAATGAAGGTGTTGCCTCCCTTGATACAGACTCTAGTGAAATTCAGGAAAATGTGACACTTACATCTAGTATGGATAGTTATCCTTACAGTATTGATTCAGATTGTCTTAGAGACTGTGATTTAAGGGATTCTGCATCAGGGAGTCAGATGTCGCAGGTGCTTAGCCAAAAAAGTGATTGTTCCAATGCAAGTGATGCAAGTCTCATCAGCAATGACGACAACAAGAAAAGAACAGCACTGAGTATCTATTTCAAGGCAAATGATTACAACAGTTGTGAAATTTCTAATGGCTTGAAAGAAAACAAACTGTTAATGAATGAACAAGATGATAACAATGAAAAACATGCTGTAATTTATGGCCAGGATAGGCACGGAAATTATGATAATGATGCAGAAAACCATGCTGTTTTCATAATAGATTCAGATGAAGATACTGGATCAAAACTTCAGATACCTCCCCCAGGGCCAATGGTATGCAATTTTTTTTTATCAATAGACTTCAGTACAAATTACCTGTATTATCAGACATCTCAATTAAGCAGCCATTTGTTTTAAGAAGCCCGAGTTCTTGTGTCCCCAATCACTTACCATGCTTACAAAGTGAAAACAAATGTTTGTATGGAAAAAAAGCACACATTGCAAACGGCTTCCCTTGTTGTAGACCTAGACTGGTTGCTTAACACAGGTTGTCCATATGTCGGTCACAGTTCCTGGAAATGTTTATTTAGTCTAATTCATAATCTGGCTGCTTTAGATTAAGTTTAAAGAAACCGAGGTTCAGATAATCCCTAACACCACCTCATAACAAATTTCAACAATATCATACTGTCAGCTTTAGGGTATTTGGGATACTTTACCTTTTATGCACTAAACAACCTTACAGGTTAATAAATTATACTAGGAATACAACATGTTTTTTTTTATAACCCGAAGGAACTTCCGCAGCATAATTATAGAAATTGACTTGTCTGTAACTCCAACATAACTGAAACAGTATACAGTGACGAGAAACTATGAAGGGAAGTGCTGTGCCCAAGAACCAAGACTCTAGCCTAATTTTAATTATCACCCTTTGTTACATTTTATTGCCTGAAGAATAACTCTAAAATTATTACAGGAACTTTGTTCAAATTACATACAATGAGAAAAAACACTCGGGGGATGTGCAGTGTCCAAGAACCATAACCATATATTGAATTTTTCTTTTCCGGAGCATAACTGCAAAAGTGTTAAAAGGATTTCTTTTTAAAACTCCATGCTGTGATAGAGCACAATGAGAGAAAGTGCAGTGTACAACAGACTTCCCGAAAGTTGGTAAAAAAGGCTGGACATTTGATCACGCAAGGCCTAAAAATCGGCTTGAGCGAAGAAAATCTGCCGGACTGAAAACAAAGTCATAAAAAACAATGTAGCACTTCATCATACATGAGCCAGTTAGGATCTTTCATCCATTGGTGACAGTCATTAAATTTCCTGTCTGACCTCATCTTTTCATACATTTTTTCTTTGTTATACATTCTTCTGGTGTTTTCTGTCACTATCGTTTTCCCAGGTTCTGCACCTACATAATATTTTAGTGATGCCTGGATGTCCTAGATGTTGCGGTTCTCGGGATATGATAAATGCCCGGACGGTCGGTTGTATCCGGATAAAAAACCGGCTGACCACATCAAAATCTTACAGACTTGTCCAGCGGACCCCCAACTTTCTAGAAGTCTGATACAAGAACCACAACATTACTTTATTTTTTAATTATCAGCCTTTGTTTCCTTGTCCGACTGTAACTCTGTTTAACATGTGTTATCATACTGGCAATTTTTAGTTTGGTCGAAAGGTAGTATATCTATACAGAAATACATGGATTTTATAGCATAACCATAATGGCTACACATTTAATCCATCTTCACAAGCTGTAGAAAATAGTTGTTCTTTTTCTTGCAGGCTGTTACAAGTGTGGTGAAGTCAACAAGTGGTAAAGGTAAAATAATATTATTTCTGTAACACAGATAACAAATTACATCAACACATTTATAGTGTACATGTGGAGAAGAATAGAAATATCTAACAATCTCTAATCAGCTTAGAATGTGAGTTGAATTCTATGAAACACCAAGTGTTTTAGTGAACATTCTGCAGGAAATACAAATTTATGTGAATCGTAAAATCTGCCCTTGAATTGGAAATTATTAAGTCACATTTTTTAAAGATACTAGTATGGTACATGTGTTAACAATACATATGTCAATAGTTTCAACAGTTTAAAGTTGTTGGAGTATTGGCTTCATGTATAATCAGATGTTAGAAGAGTTCTGATTACTTTTAATGTGTTTCATGTCTGGCCTTGTCATGTGAACTGCTGTGTTCTGTAAATAAGGATTCTTCATGGTAAACTGACATTATCCCCTTAGACATTAAGCCCCTTAGCTTGATTTTCATTAAATTATTTTCTAAATGCACCTGCATAATAATTGCAGTAAATTACAGGAAAACTTCAATAACTGGAAGTTACACAGGCCAGAGTTAAATACTCAAGTTATCTAAGGTATTTACAAGGGCAAATATATTCTAATATTATGTCTTATTAATAAAGTGCATTGATTTCGCCTACTGTTTCGGCCCCCCAGTGATGTCATTGTTAATGTACCCAAATGTATTTGCTATAGAGAATTTATTAAATGAAAACAATGTCCATATAATTTAAATTCTGTTTCAAATTGTTTACAAAAGTATTGAAATGTTAATTTAATTTCTTCACACGACACTCACAGACTGCTTTTATTTGTATTTTCTTCATAAAACTTTACTTTAAACCAATTTACTTGAAATGAAGATGAAATATGCGAATAATATTTTATACAACTGAGCCTCAAGACAGACAATTGGTCTGCATTAAACAAACACTAAAATTGATGATAATTAATAATAGACGTTTTTCTCGCAACTTGACAAAAATAAAGATGCGCAAGGGAAGGTCTTGACAGATTTATTTAATCAGCGACTTTGACAAAATGTTTTAGTTCCTACAGGTAAATTAATAAGAAAACTACACGGTGGGACCGCAGGTTTTCCTTGAATAAGCGATGCTCTATGGTGATGTGTAGTTAAATGTATATAAGAAATATGGTCTGGACTGATGAGAGATGGTCCTCAAGTTATTGATGCTCAAGTAAATGAAGTTTCACTGTAATCTTCATTCTTTGACATAATTAATGAATCTAACAAAGAAGCTTTCAACTTTAACTTTATGATGGTATTCAACCAAATTTTAAACTTCACAGGGGCTAATGTCCACCCTGAAGGGGCTAATGTCCTACATTAAATCATCTGTGCTCTGAAACTTCAGCCTGCGAGAAGTTGCTAAGCAACTTTCTGTAGATGATATAAGTATGTAAACTGGGAATAGGTTGAATAAGGGTAAATAATTTAGATTAATCATTTTTGCATAAAGCTTACCAGTAATTTGGTATTCATAAATTTCATATTAAACATGGACTGGAAGTTACACAGGCCAGAGTTATTCTGGTTTCAATTAACTAGATTCTAGAATTTCTACTGTGTTGACCCAAGTACTGTCATGTGCTATTGATTATAAGAAAATGAAAAGGAGATATATTCATTACACGCCACCTGGAGGTGGCGGGTATATTGGAATGCAGCAAGTAAAATTTCCATGGGGTGACATAACTACTTTTAGACTGTAGATTGATTTCACAGTGTGTTCTTTTGTAACAAGCCGCCTTTTGATTTGAGATCGCGAAACCAGTCTAAATTTTACGGAAATAACCGATTTTAAACGAATGACTACTAACAGATATTTGAATATACTGTACGAAACTACCAAGTTTATGATGTGTCCACTTATTATTTAAAGTGTCTGGGGAAGTTAAATTCGTTTGTTTACATAAATTTGTACCGCCATTCCGAAACAAACGTCTGTATTGGTTAATAACAAAGTTATACAATCTGATATTCAATGCCTCGATAGCGCAGTGGTATACGCCCCCGCTTGGCACGCGGGAGATCAGAGATCGAAACCTCGCCGGAGTAGAATTAACTTCATTTATATAGTGGGAACAAATTAATTTATATCTTCGAAATGTTTTTTTCTTTCGTACAAGAATAATATAAATTGAAGCAAATTTATATGTCAGAATTCTAAACTTAGGAAAATAAAAAAATATATTATTATTTCAATGATTTGATAATTCATACAGAGGAAACTTCACGTAGAATCATCTTTTTTTAGCATTAAACATTAACAAATGGTCAGCCATATACAAAATTAGAGTGCAAAAAGATTAGGTTTGGTTAATCACCATACATTAAATCTAACATTACTACTTATCGCAACCCCCACTCCATTTGGTGGCGTTCAAACATTTGACTTGTGTTCAGTTTGATAATGACTATTACCAGTGTTAGCAGGGATTTCTGTCTCCATTCCACATAGTGGGGAGGGGAGACATTTTGATGTTGTACTGTCTGTTTGGATGTCACAAAGTTTGTCTGTGCAACTCTTCTTACATCGCTAAGCAAATTTCAACCAAACTGTACATGAGTAGTCAGTCTGAAGTCTATTGTGCATATTGTCAGCATTTACTGATTTAATTATTTTAGGTGGAGTTATTGTTCTTGATTTGTCTTATTTTACAATGTCTGTGCTATCATGTGCTATTACTTCTATACTACTCTTTTGCATTTCAACCAAATCACACGTGAGTGATCAGTAAATGTCTACATTTGCATGTCTGGGCTATTTCTCCTACACAACAGGATGCATTTCAAACAAACTACATATGAGTGATGAGTACCATATCTGCGTTCTGTTCCAGTTCATTGTTTAAGTAAAGTTGTTGCCCTTGATTTGTCAAATTTTGCAAACACATGCACCTGTTCAACCTTTGCATCTCTTGACAGATTTTATCTGGCCGGCAGCAGGACTATTCCACCATTGATGAAACTATTTTAAGCTTCTTATGCCCTGGGCTACATTGCTTTGCATATGTCAATCCTCAAACTTGATATGCAGGTTGGTCATGACTGGTAGATGACTTGTATGGATGTAAAGGTTGGAAGGTCAAGGTCGTCTTGGACAGGAAAACGGTTTCCAGTCAATAACTAAAGAATGGTTAGGCTTATGAACCTTCAACTTGGTGTCCTGGTTGGTCATGACTGGTAGGTGGTTGATTTAGAGGTCACTGGGTCAAAGGTCAAAATGACAGTGACCTTGCAGTTTGCACAAGGTTTCAAACTTGGTAGGGACATTGGTCATGGACAGTAATCATCTGAAGCGACATGGTCCCAATTGATTTTTAGGTCACTCAGTCAAAGATGACCTTGCATTAAAAAACTGTTTCAGCTCAGTAACTTGATGTTTGAGCCAAGGGATATAGTTTATGAAGATAAGACTATCCTTATTGATTTTTAGGTCACTGGTCAAATGTTAAAGTCTCAATAACAATGCATTTAAATTTGTGTTCTCATTAATTGATGCATTTAAATTTGCTCAGTAACTAAAAATTGCTTTGAGCTACCATTTCAAACTTGCTGGGAGTAAAGCTTATGAACTGTAGATAGCCAAAATCAACGTCAAAGCTCAAGACCTATGGTCTTCAAAATGTCTAGGGTTAAAGCTTAGTAATGAAGAGTAAGTGTGATACCGATTGATTTTGGAGTCAGAGGGCTAAGTCACAGTGATGATGCATTTAGAAAACCATATCCCCTCAATTACTTGACAACTGACTCTTTGAATTAGTGTCTTCAAACTTGCTAGGATCATTGCTTATGAGAATTTGATGTCTCCTTTTGATCTCTGTTACCTTACATGCCACTAGATCATCAGAAGTTTCTCACATTGCAGTTAGTTTGGGAGAGGGGAGGAAGCATTACCGGTGTGTGTTTAACAAACATTTCTTGTTTTAAGATCTAAAGAGTTAGCTTACCAAAGAATGTTTTAATCAACCTTCAGGAAAGATGAAGCCTGGTTGCAAAGTTTCTGGCTTGTCAAAGCGGTCCAAGAAGTCCTCCAGTCAAGATACATTAGGCAAACAGCAGAATCTGAAGGACATGTTTGCTAAGTTTGCTCACAATAAAAGGTAACACAAGTTATATCTAAAATTTGTGTATTAACTTACATGAGACACCATAGGCTAGCATAGCTGCTTTCATGAATATATTTCATTAATTACTTGAATGGATGTAGGCCTCTAATCCAGAATAGTAGCTAGATTGATGGTTGAAAAGATTTTATGCTGTTTTGTCTAAGTACCTCGTTCTCACCAAGTGAAACATTCCATGGTAGGCTCATCCTATATAAAAAGGGTGAGACACTTTAATGAATTTCCTGGTCGTTCCTTGAATCAAGATTACAATAATATGGCTATACATACAAACATTTTAAGCTACAAATGAGTCAGGTTATAATAGGGAACGGCAGTGCCAGACAGTCAAGCCTTTGTGAGATTCATTTTAGATGAAATTTGAGTCTGTGTGGGAAATAGGAATTTCTGAGCACATTTCTTGTAGAAGTGATAGGAGATACTGTAATACTTTTTAGCTCACCTGAGCTGTAGGCTCAGGGTGAGCTATTAGGATCGATGAATGTTCGTCGTCTGTCGTCCGTCCACACTTAGTTCGTTAACACTCTAGTGGTCAGGATGTTTGTCCCAGTAATTACTCGGACGAGTTCAAACATGGGTCATCTCGGATGAAAAGCTAGGTCACATGACCCAAAAATAGAAAAATCTTGTTAAGGCTCTAGAGGCTACTGTTTCAGTCCAAATATCCTGGCAATTTGTCAGAAAGGTTGTTTGGTTGATTTCTAGCTCAAGTTTTAATATGGGTCACCTGGGGTCAAAAACTAGGTCACAGAGCCCAAATATGGAAAAACCTTGTTAACACTCTAGAGGTAACATTTTCAGCCCAAATATCCTGAAAATTTGTCAGAAAGGTTGTTAAGATGATTTCTAGCTCAAGTTCGAATATGGGTCATCCAGGGTCAAGAACTAGGTCACACAGCCTGAATATGGAAAAACCTTGTTAACACTCTAGAGGTAACATTTTCAGCCCAAATATCCTGGAAATATGTCAGAAAGGTTGTTTCGATGATTTCTAGCCCAATTTCCAGTATGGGTCATCTGGGGTCAAAAACTAGGTCACACAGCCCAAATATGGAAAAACCTTGTTAACACTGTAGATGTTACATTTTCAGCCCAGATATCCTGGAAATTTGTCAGAAAGGTTGTTTCTATGATTTCTAGCTCAAGTTCGAATATGGGTCATCTGGGGTCAAAAACTAGGTCACACAGCCCAAATATGGAAAAACCTTGTTAACACTCTAGAGGTAACATTTTCAGCCCAAATATCCTGGAAATTTGTCGGAAAGGTTGTTTTGATGATTTCTAGCTCAAGTTCGAATATGGGTCATCTGGGGTCAAAAACTAGGTCACAGAGCCCAAATGTGGAAAAACCTTGTTAACACTCTAGAGGTTACATTTTCAGCCCAAATATCCTGGAAATTTGTCAGAAAGGTTGTTTTGACATTTGATACGATGTATCAATTGAACCTATAATACCGGTTTTCGATTTATATCGCATACCAGTACGCAGCCCTAGTCTCGCACACATTAACCAGGTCCGTAACAACTTTGTTAAAAGCAGTTGTACTCGGGTGAGTGATAAAGGGCCATCATGGCCCCCTTGTTGTTTTATTGCTACATCATCTTGTTAACAAGAGAATTCCTCACACCATCGAAACATCTTGGGTAAAAGACAGAGCTAGCAAGAAAAAACATTTTCATAGTTGTGAAAAGGAAACTATTCGGCCAATAGGTAGCTTCAAATAAATTCTTCAGTGAAAGCAGAAAAAGTGAAGAAATGTTTTTAAATATTTTTACCTCAGGAGCAAAACTCACCTGTTTGCTGTAATTTCATGGTGTATGTACGTACATACAATTAAAACAACATGTACATCAACATTTCAAGAAAATAAAAGGTGAAGAATAATGAGCCATGACATGCACACCAACATACCAAGTATAACACAAAAAGAGTAAATTACTCTTATTTTGGTCCATTGTGTTGCTGACATGACACAGAGAGACATATTTCAACTACTAAATTCTTAATATCACATAACCTAAAAGGTTATTGCACCTAAACTTACTTGGATGCTATTACAATATCACTTTAACGTAGAACGACCCAAAAATTGCACTATGTTTATGAAATAACATCCGTTCCAGCGGTGTTAGTCGTTTAATAAACAATGATTTGGAGAACTGATAAGCAGTAATTAGCCACGAAGGCCGAAGTGGTTTATAACTGCGCATCAGTACGACAAATTATTGTTTATTAGACGATAACAACGCTGAAAAGGATGTTATTTCGATTCTAACATGACCAGATATTACAAAAGGTGAATAAATGCAAAGCTTTATTTTCTATGCGAACGCTCATTTAACGTCATGCGGCGCAATATGACGCCATGTTTACAACATATCGTTTCCTGCGTTGTTTATGGTTTAATAGAACATAATTTTTCTACTCTTTGTATATAGAGTCAAAATCATGAGTCATGTTAGAATAAACCTTAATAAACTTAATATTTTCATATTCCACTGTACATCAGTTAACTGACAAGTGTACAAAATTTGAACACTTCACCATTTAATTTAAAGTTAAATTGTTTTTTGTTGCCCCACCCCCACTTTAGAAATACTGGCATTATTTAAAGGTATCCTATAAAGTTAAAATAGGTATGTTTGCAAGTACTTGCATGTTTGTTTGTAAAAAAAAATTCTTCCAAAAAGGATTTCAGGCAATATAGGTTTACAAAACATGTGTTAAAAGTCTACAAGTTTAACACAGGTAACAATAATATGTAATAACGCCAAAAGATAGGGGATACAATTTACCTAATTTTGTAGTACACAAATAAAATTACAAGAATGTAGCAAAGGATTAGGAGTAGGGGCATCACTACTGATTATAGAAGTTTTACTAGCAATATATGAACTGATTATAAGAAAAAATGAAAATGTTTTACCTTCTACTGTTTTAGTATTGAACTTTTAAAATGATCAAGTTCAACTTTATATTTTCAAGTAATTGTACAGCATGATAAAATTAAGGAATATTAAGACACAGTTGTCATGTCTTGCAAAATGACATAAATTTTCATGTATTTCAATTGAATTACTAGAGAAAAGAAAAAAAAATGCTCCCATGGGAATGAACCTAGAACCTCTTGATCTCAAAGCAGATGCTCTACCACTGCGCCACAGTACAAAATGGGCTCAACCATAAAATCCAAAGTATTCCAAATGGTCATAAACCAGGAAGTACTCATAGGGGTGTACTTGTAATTAAGATACATAATCAATAAATTAAATATATCACATTCAGTTTTACACAGTTAAGCTTTAGTATATCACATAATTGCCTTAATATCACAGATATTTTGTTATTATTAAGCATACTCATATCCCAGTTCATCAAGCCGCTAGCCAGTCTTGATGTGCAATGATAAAGTGGAACACAAATGAACTTAATTAAATCCTGCTTTCATTTTTAATTTACAGCTGAGTATGAGATAATGCCTAAATTTTGAATTGTAAACTGTATTATCAACACTATTTGTTCCAGTGATAAACCTAAGCTGAACCATGGCCAGGTAAACTGTGACACTGACGATGCTTGTACCCCAGAAGGTAATTCCAGTCTTTTCTCCAAGAAGAATGGTATACAGAGAGTTTTGTTGAAATAGACTGTGACGCAGATGGTATTTCACTGCAGACAGAAGCTCCAGCTATGTAAACAGGAATAATAGTAAACAAAGAATTCTGGTGAAGTGGACTGTGACACAGATGTAATTCACTGCTGAAGGAAGAACCTGTGTTGTTGACAGAAAGGTTGTTATACAAATGAATTTTGCTGAAATAGACTGACATTGTACGAGTCTTACCAAGAAAGAAGCTTCAGTCAAATGCAAAACTAAATGTACAGATTACTTTATGCAAGTTGAGCCATATTTGGTGACATTGCATTAAGCTTAGATTGGGAGTAGACTCTGACACTGTTTTTTAACCCCAGAAAGAAAGTTAGAACCTTTTTCTAAAGGAAGGTTCAGCAGCAAAAAGATTTTATTGAACTTGTCGAGTAACCAAGTTGATGAAGTTGTCTACTAAATGGATAACCAGTCTTGCCATCATATACTATTGGATTTGTTTGGATAGGATTGAAACACTATTGACAGATTGCTGTTTGCTTGTAATTAAAATGCAATTAGTACTAATGTTTAGTACATGTACTAGATTTGAGAAATTGATTCATGCAAAAGTATTAAAAGGCATTTACCTTTTCCTATTTGATCTTTAGCATGTGAAATTTAAACTAAGTTAATACCTGTTAAAGGTGATATTGTAGATTGGTCAATGTAAAAAAAAATGTATTGATTATGACTATGTGTTTTGATTTAGAAGAGAGAACCTGGTTACAAAGGTCACTTGATTTTACATAGGCTTATGTAGGCAAAACTTCAAAACTCTGCTTGTCTAGAACCACATGGCACAGAGCTTAGATATTTTGAATGTAGTTGATCTCTACAAAGATTGTTCAAATCAGGACCCATTGGTCAGAATGGAACCTTTCTGCTGTTGATGAACGTGTATTATAGCCAATGGTAGCCAGGTGAGTGGTATAGGGCCATCTTAGCCCTTTTGTTATTGAGTAAATTTTGTAACATTGTTCTGATATTCATAATATAAGATCAGACGCTTCAAAAAACATCCAGAAAACCCAAAAATTATGCTCTACATGCAGCGCAATGTTTTCCATTTTACAATAATGATGAATGCTTGAACATTCTTCTCCTCCCCCCCCCCCCCCCCCGGAATAAGTACCACACACAAGAAAACTCACTAAAGTTATATTACCCTTCAAAATGGTCGCATTTGTAAAAATGATGCCCAAAACACAGTGGATGTTTTAAAAACATATTTATAAGAAATAAGTTTTACCAAGTTATTTCTGTTATTGACAAATACAAATTAGATATACATAGCCAAAAGGGTGGATTTTTTATTATACCCCCGAAACGAAGTTTGGGGGGGGTATATAGGAGTCACCCGGTGGTTGGTCGGTCGGTCAGGCGGTCTGTTGCATTTTCCTTGTCTGGAGCATAACTTAAAAACTACTAGTTGGAATTCAATACAACTTCATACAATGGTCAATTACAATAAGAGGAAGTGCAGTACACAAGAACCATAACTCCATCTTGACTCATTACAGAGTTATTGCCCTTTGTTACTTTTCCTTGTCTGGAGCATAACTTGAAAACTACTGCTTGGAATTCAAAACAACTTCATACAATGATCAAGCACAATAAGAGGAAGTGCAGTGCACAACAACCATAACTCTATATATAGTAATTACAGAGTTACTGCCCTTCGTAACATTTCCTTGTCCGGAGCATAACTTGAAAACTACTGGTTGGAATTCAATACAACTTCATACAATGGTCTAGCACAATGAGAGGAAGTGCAGTGCTTAGGAACCATAACTCTTTCTTGACTCATTACAGAGTTATTGCCCTTTGTTACTTTTCCTTGTCCAGAGCATTTCTTGAAAACAACTGGTTGGAATTCAATACAACTTCTTAAAATGGTCAAGTACAATGAGAGGAAGTGCAGTGTACAAGAACCATAACTCTGTCTTGAGTATTTACAGAGTTATTGCCCTTTCTTACCTTTCCTTGTCGGGAGCATAACTTGAAAATTATTGGTTGGAATTCAATCCAACTTCATACAATGGTCAAGTACATTGAGAGGAAGTGCAGTGCACAGTAACCATAACTCTTTCTTGACTCATTACATAGTTATTGCCCTTTGTTACTTTTCCTTGTCCGGAGCATTACTAGAAAACTACCAGTTGGAATTCAATACAACTTCATACAATGGTCAAGCACAATGAGAGGAAGTGCAATGTACAAGAACCATAACTCTATCTTGAGTATTTACAGAGTTATTGCCAAGAACAATATCTCTATTTTAGTTTTTATTAGCAAGGTATTCTGTTACTACGAACTTCCTCAGTTTATAAAGCAGTCATTTGGGGGTATTAATAACATTTAGTGATAGCTCTAGTTTTTGACTTGAATAGTCAAATTTTTTTACAGATTTCCTCCATATTCTATGTGATCGAAACTGATACAGACATCGTTATTTTTTGCGTTATAATAGTGGCAATGTTTATTATTCTGGGAGTATAATTGACCACTGATTAATGTTTTATTTAAGATTTTGATGGTCACTAAGGAACAACTTAGTAAACCTTCATAGTTTCTTTGTTCAAAGAAGAATAACACATTTGCTTTCAATATACAATGTAGTATATATTGTAGTGAGCACTTGGGCAAGCTTACAATGTTTCTAAATCTGACAATATTCATCATATCCATTTCATTTTCATACAAAAATCAAATACTGGTATAACATAAATCATATTTAAGAAATAATCTATGGCTTAGAGTGCTTTATCGAAATTGAAGCATTCTTCGGAGGTAATATGCCTGGTGGAATAATTCACGAGGGCGAAGCCCGAGTGATTTATTACACAGGCACATTACCGACGGGAAATGCTTCAGTTTCGATAAAGAACTCCAAGCCATAGATTATTTCGATTCTTATAAGCGGAATTTATGAAAACTATCATAAGTACTACGGACCTTTTTTCAGTTTGGCGGTAATGTGTAAAATAGCATAAATAGTGGCTGTTGGAATTCACTCCCATATTCGGGTAATCGTTCGAGATATCATTCATAGCTATATTATACAAACTTATTTCAGTTTTATCATCTAATACATAGAATATATAAAATACCTGACTGTGGCATTATGCAGAAAATGTCAGATTTTAGAACCTAAAAAAGCAGACAATCTATTTAATTGCTAAACTGAACTGTACAAAGTTTGAACATGGAATAATGATGTCAGTGTGATGACTTAAACGTTTTCATTCATTGTTTTGTCACCCGGAATCAAAACAATGCTTGATGGTTAATCCTGAATTTTCCTGGAAAACAAGGTGAATGTACTCTAATGCTTAACTGTCGCAACCAAAACTAATATTTAGGTTCTTAATCACAACTATTTCATACGACTGGTGTATTTATACAGATATTATTTCTATATTTTATTTTTCTGCGCGGCTTAAATTAGAAAATCGGAAGGAGCTACTTCCATGTCCAAAACTCCGCCTAATTTGCTGAATGCTTTAATCATATTATTAAAGCACTCGAATTGACTTTAGAAATATACCAAAGGCATACTAGAATACAACAGAACATTAAACATATCTGAAACATGTCAGTTCAATGTATCATTGGAGCCGTCTTTCACCTCACATCAATGTGAGCATATGTCTTAGTAACTACCCTTCTTACAAAGAAGAAGACAAATTCCGAGACACATGATTATATTATTACGACATTGTAATGCATTAATACGCAAATGTATAAACAGTGCACTGAACTCAATCGGCATGCACTACTATGCATATACATGTAACTTAAAATTAAAACAAAATAGTTTATAGGTATCAGTAACCAAAATATATTTAAGCAGCTCGTGCATATATGTATTATTATACATATAATGTAATATTTGAACTAAATTACTATGTACTAGTTTATAGGCATCGGTGACTCCCAATATCGTTAAGCTATGAATAAATATGTGCCTGAAAGTTCATCAACGAGACCTCTAGCTGCACAGGTAAAACCAGAAATAAAACTGATGAAAAATGCTGTGCTGTGGAACCCTGTACCCGCGGCTGGCTTGGATTTCTTTCCGGACAAGAAATGGCAGAATGTTCAAGTTTCATGGCACTCGCAAAAATAACCATGTTTTACCTATGGCTTTAACTTGATAAGCACATAAAACATTTCCAAAAATAAATCTTTAAAGAAGTGCCATACTGTTCAACAAAGTATGCTTAATAAATAAATCATTTACAAATTTATGTTTTAATTAATGCGTATAACACATTTACAAGTGAACAACTGACATATTATACCACAATTAGTAAATAGCATTGAATTTTAAGCCACAATGAGAGAATCCCTATAACTGATTTGTAATTACTCCCTTACAAAATATCTCGCTATATGCTTGGCTAAACCAGCCAAACCAATTGGTAATTCAGTATTGAAATAATAAGTAATGAAGTACTGAAGTAATAAAGCATTGATGCCCTAAGCTGAATGACCATACAATTCAAATCCTTCAATACGTTGATGCGAATAACTCTTATTGCTACGAATACCAACAAAACAAGATTTTGATTGGTCTATACAACAAAAGATCTATACCTATTCAAGTAAAATATTTCCCGCCTCATTCGCTCCGCTTAACCGGCGGAAAATATATTTTTTAGCAACCATTGATGTCCTTGGCAACAACTGACTTTGTTGGCAATCACTGAAATCCCCTAGTGACCAGTGAATTCCTTAGCGACCACCGAGTGCCCCTGGAATTTGGTGACTTTGAGCAACCAGTCACTTCCTTAGCAACAAGTGACTTCTTAAGTAAGTTCACTGGCAATCAGGTGAGTGATACAGGGCCATCATGGCCCTCTTTTATATATCAAAATCTTCAAAAATATTCTTGGCTTAAAGTTCATGTCCCAGAGCTTAGATATTTCATGTGTTGCATTTTCTAGTGGATCTTTACCAAGTTTGTTCAAATTATGCCCCAGAGGTCTAAATTGACTGCCCTAGTGGTTACATATACAGTGTATATAAAATAAATAGAAAGTCCAAAAATCTTGTCAGAAGCTGCAAGGCCCAGATCTTGGATATTTTGTATGTAGCATCTTCCAGTGGTTCTCTGTCATGTGTTCAAAACATGCACACAGGGTCACTTGTTTTATTTAAAGTTGTATAAGGATGTTTTGAAAAATCTTGTCTAAAATCACAAAATTGTTCAAATCATGCCCTATAAGCCCATGGGTCACTTGTTGTAAAAGGACTTGTACAGGCATAATATTAAACAAGAGCTGTCTCATGACAGCTGGCTCGACTATTAGAAAGCTTGTCGGTAAAATGGGGTTTTTGTCTAAGAACAAGTGTAATGTGTAATTGTCTATAAAAATTAAGGTCAAAGATGTGAAACTTGTTCAAAGAGCTTCGTAAATGTACATTACATGCAAAGCCTTACTCTGGATTCTGTAAGCCAACTGGGGTGAGAAGGGGGGGATAATTTCAAAGAAATACATGACCTTGTATATTTGATCATGCATAACTTTGTAACGTTTCAAACTTGATATGTATAAAATTAAAAAAGCATGACCGCATAATTATTCAATGACATTTCCAATTAAAGTAAGCCATTTCGAGTATTTCCATATAATAGTCTGATAAAAACTGTGACAAAATTCTAAGTTAAAAAGGGGCATAAATATGTCAAAACTAAAAAACATTGGTGAAGATGTTGATAGTAAACATACATACATTTTAAGTTTCAAGTCCATATGTTTGATAGAATTCAAGATAAGACTTTACAAAAATCTTTAACAAAAAACAAAAAATTCAAAGTTAAAAAGGGGCATAAATCTAACAAAAATAAAAACAGAGTTATGGGGATTGTTTCCTCAGGTGAAGATGTTGATGGTGGACACATACTTTGAGTTTCAAGTCAATACCTTTATAAGTATTCAAAATATTTGACTTTATAAAATCTTTTCCCAAAAATTCTAAGTTAAAAAGTGGCATAAATCTGTCAAAAATCAAAACAGAGTTATGGGGATTGTTTCCTCTGGTGTAAATGTTGATGGTTAATATATATTTTGAGTTTCAAGTCAATACCTTTGATAGTATTCAAGATTTTTGAATTTATAAACATCTTTAACCAAAAATTCTAAGTTAAAAAGGGGCATAAATCTGTCAAAAATCAAAACAGAGTTATGGGGATTGTTTCCTCAGGTGAAGATGTTGATGGTAGACATATACTTTGAGTTTCAAGTCAATACCTTTGATAGTATTCAAGATATTTGAATTTATAAAAAACTTTAACCAAAAATTCTAAGTTAAAAAGGGGCATAAATCTGTCAAAAATCAAAACAGAGTTATGGGGATTGTTTCCTCAGGTGTAGATGTTGATGGTAGACATATACTTCGAGTTTCAAGTCAATACCTTTGATAGTATTCAAGATATTTGACTTTATAAAAAAACTTTAACCAACGCAGACGCCGACGCCGTCACCGGGGCGAGTGCAATAGCCTCCTTATTCTTCGAATAGTCGAGCTAAAAATCATCTCCAAAACCGCAAGATCTAGAGTTTATTATTTGTAGCATTGTCTAGTGGATATCTACAAAGTATGTGCAAATCTAGGGTCAATATTGGCCCTGCTCATTGGCAGGGAGGGGGTGGGGGTCACCTGTTTTACATAGGCTTGTAAAGGAAAATCTTTTCCAAAACCACAAGGCCTAGACCTCTACCAAGTTTGTTCAAATCATGCCACTTGGGAAAAAATTGACCATGCCCACGAGTCCCCTTGTTGGTATATGACTTGTAGCTAAAACCTAGCTTCCAATGGGTTCTTCTAGCAGCCAGCAACTTCCTTGGCAACCAGTCATTTTCTTAGCAACCCCTACGAACAAGTGACTTTCTTACAGCCATTGACTTCCTTAGCAACAACTTATTCCCCAAGCAACTAGTGATGTAGTATCCTTTTGCCACCATTGACATCCTTTGCAGCTAGCAACAGTGGACTTCTTTGGCAATCATTGACTTAGCAAGCACTGACTGCACCTAGCAGCTGGTGACCCGTGACTTTCCCTTGCAACAAGTGACCACCTTAGTAGCTTCTGACTCCCTTGAGCAACAAGTGACTTCCTTACAGGTACCTGAGTGCACTTGTTCTCAGGTGAGCTATATAGGACCATCGTGGCCTTTTTGTTTGACAATTATAATCACTTTATTACCTTCTACCAAAAGTGTTGAGGCTGTTGGAGTGGGATGGGACTGTCTATATAGCAGTTTCAAAAATCTGCTCTGAAACTGTTGGTCGGAATCATATTTTATTTGACGAATATGATCACCTTCTGGCTCTCTACCATAATTGCTAAAATTTGATCTCTAAAAATGAGGCACACAGTGAGTGGGGTTGTTTTCTCGCAATATTTTGTGTTGAATCATTAGAATCTTCTCTGAGGCTCCAGTGGGGCTGGGCTGTTTTCCCTATACATGTATTATCTATATAAAAATTTAAAAATCTGTTGTTAGAATTTATTTCATTTTAGGATATGAATAGTTAGTCTTGCACAGAGTTGTAGATGTTCTCTGTGTGATAAAGGACAAAATTTAATGTCTTCTATAACTTATTTCATATACAATGGCGATCCATTCTTGTGGTGGGTTGCTTTGGAGAGCACGCATCATTTCCAACGATAGTCTTGTATGGACAATGCAATACTACAGGTAAATAAGGGCAGCGGTGGTGTAGAGGTTAAGATGTCTGCCACTCATCCTGGAGGTTGCGGTTCGAGCCCCACTAGGGTCACGACCGTACCTCCTTATATGACACTAGTACTGGTTTTTCCAGGAATCTGACTCGAGAATGACTCGATAAGCTACAAGCTTCTTCATAACCGAGCTAAAATAAACCCTTGTTCTGACCATGCATTTAACCAATTTTGTATCTGCTTGAGCAATGGTAACTCAGGTGAGCGATTTTAGTCCTCTTGTTTTCATATCGTGATTGACAAATATATCTGGATTCACCATACTCGCATGAAATTCAGAGTAAAGAACATGATCAGTTTCTGGAATTCATTTTATTGTCTCGCTTTTTTCTCTCAAAGATCGAATTTCAGATGTTCCACATGTGTATTGTAACTGTTTATCACGTAGTATTCCTAATTTCATTCCTACTCATTGTGTATTATTTAAAAAAAGAGGTTTTTATGAACCCTGATCGTAAATAGGTTTGTCTCGATTCCATACGCATGAAGTATCTTGACGACGCACTCACAAAAACTACACAATGTAGGAGGCTATAGAAAATAGACATTAACAGACTGTTTTCACAGAAGCTGTCTCACAATAAGACATGAAAATAAAGAGAGGTGGTCTTCGTAGATATGTGTGTACAGATGGACCTACATATATAAACTATATATTGCGACTGCAAATTGTATTAGCACGAGGAATTGCGCGTCGCTGTTTCATAATGGCAATGGTGGCGACAGGATAGTATCCTGAAATATCTAATCTTCAGAATTACATGTATACATGAAGTCACTCAAAATAGATTTGTGTTTGAATCGTCAAATTTTCACATTTAATGTCGTTTGAATAAACGTTTTTTTAACTTGATAATCACGTGTAAATGTGGTATCAGAACAAATTGCGACATCTGGATAGCTGGAGACGAACATATCGGAAACAAATAATGACATTATGTACTGATAGCTTAGAAATTGAAATAAATTTTATCGCCGCATATTCTAGTGTCTCATAAGCAAATTGTCTAGTGTACTAAAGGGTTTTACTGCTAAAGTCACTGCATGTCGGAACTGTGAATCTGAAAATTATTTTTTTCAAAAACCGAAAAGATTTCAGGATTGTATCATGCAGCAGCCAGATCCAAATCAAGGACCATCTGACTTTGCATCGACCTGGTAAGTAATTGCTTAAAGACTTTGTACTCTTGAATATTTAGCGAAAACTGTAGCATCTAAATGTCAAAGTAAATAGCAAGCTGTCCAACAGTGTTGCCATAGAGAACACACTTTTGAGGTACAAGACATCCGTCTCATACGCGCATTCTTTGGGTATTTGCAAGTATTGTTCTACCAAAAATGTCAGCAGTTGCGTAAAGATCCATTCAATAATGACGACAAGTCTTTTTCTATAGATTAATATAATAATTCATGTATCAGCGAGACACTATGACTGACTGTAAAATCTGCAAACGGATAGCAATTTCTTTTTGGTTTACCCTTGTCAGACACTCGAGTACCAAAAGTCATTACCCTTTCATGCACCGTTCACTATTCATTGCCAAAAACCTTTTGTACAAATACCGTATATAATTTTACAGGCGACAAAAATCAGTTTTATCATTATTATATAACATTAATATATATATATAGGATATTTATTTGTTATTAAATGATATGGAATATATCTCAACGAACAGTGATATGTTTAATATTTTCACGAGCGAGACGCATTCATGAGTGAAAATGGAAATTGTATCATTTTGAGTTGAGATATATTCAAAACAAATTTTCTTTTTATTGTATGCTAACTTATGAAAAACTGTGTTCTATCAGTAAAATATAGAGTCATATTTGTCGCAGTGTAGGTGATATAGGTCTGTCGATACTGATTATTTTCAGTGGTTCATATACATAATTTAGCTTTTGTTTTAATAGCTAGCATAAAATGAAAAGAAAGTTTGTTTGTTTTGAGTGGATATAGCATATATCTGAACCAAAAACAAACAAATACCCTCTATTTTTTATGCTACAAAGATTCTTGACAGTAAAAAGCTTTTCATACGCGCTTTTTATTCAGGTCTGAAGTCCTTTAATACATGTAGTTGATTCACATTCGTCTTCCTATCTAATGTGTATGCAAGCAAAACACAAAATGAGCTCTAGTAAGATATATTTTAGTAATCTTCGAGTTTTATGGCGCGAAACCTGTGGCTCAAAATATCTCTTTTTAGTATTTTAACCCGAGTCACATGTTGGTTCGAGCTCCGAAGCTCACGCATTCTTTCTAGATGCGTTTCCATCCAAGTTTAGAGATACCTGAATTTAAATTTGAAATGCCTTTTGGTCATACGATTGAGACACTTTCGGTGTCTGAGCGGCTACGGCCTCTGGTTTTGGACCCTAGTGTACGCCTGCAACCTTATACAGTTAGAATATATGTATTAATTTATACCAGAGTTTTAGTACTTATTTCTCTGATATTGTAAGGCATGCGTTGATTAAGAGTGCTATACAAACAATAGTATTAGTTGAGTATTTTTACATTGTATTGAGATACCTGTGTTCTGTAGTGTTAAAATGCACGACATTATATATAAACGAAGGAAAACGCGTACATGTCTCTCCACATGCCAAATATGTAGATTAATTTTTTTCGGCCCTAAGGACAAGATGATTATCAAATAATTATTTTTAAACCTTAGTTGACTACGACAAATACAAACCCCACCACTATGTACTCGAAACATTACTACAAGTGTATGCTATAGTAGACAGAAAATATCGAACATTCGCATTTCAGGTTTTATAATCTCTAAGACGTCAACAAATGTCTCGCTGGCAATAGTCTTAGAAACGATACAAATTAGTAGCAGATACATTGCGTCAAATGTGGATTTTATTATCATAGTATCTGCGTTGTAGCAACGCGCATTAAACTGAAATAAAAACAATTAAATTCGTCTTCATTTTCTTAGATTTTTACGTACAATTTAGGAGTTTCAAGAACATAATTATTGCAAAATAAGTGGGATGGGTTGGGAGAATATAAACATTTTGAATGAAAACCTCGACTCCATTTATCGCGACAATTCCCTAAACGCATACCAAGAGAAAACCGCAAAAACTTAACCAAAATATAATTAAAATCAGGAAAACTTTACTAGCATCAGACTGTTTAAGGTAGTGCTGAGGTTTAACTGAAGAGCCAGTCGCCAAAATCTTTAAACATTAATATTTTTCTTGTTATGTTTAGAAATTATGTTTACATATGCTCTTTTTGGAAAGGTGTTTTCAATCAAATAAAACAGAGCAAAATTTATTTCTCATGATTACAAGAAGACATATTACAATCAAATCAATACCATAATCTTACACATCATCAAGATTTTAACAGGGCTTACTGCTAGGGGTATGTTCTTGTTTCAATTTTACATTAAGTTTTGCTCGAAGGAAGATTACAGTCATAAAATTGAAATAATTTTTTCAAAATATCTGTTCAAAATGTTCACGTATAGAAAGTCACCGATAGCTGTAAGTCTTAAAGTTAAAGACAGTACTAAAAAGTTTCATTACATCTAGTAACCTATTTTAGTAGCATCAGTAAACTAATTGTTTTGTATGCTTAAAGATTGAAAATACCTTTTTCGAAAATATATAGGTTTAAATACTTTCTATATATATTAAGACGGATACACATGTACAGTAAACCTTTGAATATTTAGAAAACATGTGAATGAAATTTCAGCTAAACTCATGAGTTACCTTAAGAACTCGATTTTTCTATGCTAGGTGGTATTATATGTCTACTTTTATTAAGAAATGTGCTACTTGCTTCTGAATTGTCAAAGTTATAAGACATTTTAACGTAAATCTGTGATTACGTTTTGATCGAACAATCTTTGGCACTAAGTTGATATTGTTTATCATTAAATCATATAAATCAAATATCAGCGAATCAATTTCATCAATTTCAAAGGGGACATCTGACTTTACAAGGGTTACAAACGGTTGCACATGGTTTGAATTTGGTGGTTTGCCAGTCACTCTTTCTGGATGTGACTTGTTTCCAATGTCACTTGAGCCTACTCACTAGAAAATATCTTCTTCTTTTTTTACGGGCAAATTGCGAATAAACACATTTACATCTTGATCACCACATTTATATACTACTGGCACCCCAGATGGTTTCGACAGTTTCCGTCATACATCACGTAAGAAGTGAGGATATACAAACAAAAACAAATGTACGTCATATTTTTATGTCTTTTCTTTAACGTAAACTGTCAACTAAACAGGCCTTCACTGTCACAGTCATATGTTTCCATTTCCTTTTTCCGTAATACAAATGTACTGTTAGAGATCTGGCTGTCTATAACAGAGGGTAGGAGTCTGGTGCGGGTCCTCCTCAACTTCATAGCTGAAAGCGTTTACATATGGAACGCCAGGACTGTCTTATTTCCGTATTTTGTGTAATGTTATCACAAACAATCATTATATGTAATTGTTAATTATGTCATAACGTGTGACAATGCCTTCAATATATGTTTTCACATTTTCATTATATCTTTCCGGAATCTTATTATGTCATAACATAGTCACAATAGTAAATTAAACAGTATTCAGTTAAGGTAAAATAATGACGTTTAAGTTAATAAAATATTCTTTTCAGTTGCTAAACACAATACATCTGTTTTCAGTTTTTAGAAATATTAATTACTTTTTTCTGTATGTTAACCTTTTACATTAAAGTTTAATAATTAGGTTTAAATCTTAGAGGAATGGTGTCAGATTGTATTATCTATTCATTTGATTAATTACTTATTAACTGATTCTTGAACTTTTAGTTTAACTTAAAAAGTGAGTTTAACTTGAAAAGTGACAATAATCTGTGCATTTACTTTTTTGTATTTCATACTTAGGTTATGGTTATACGTTTAAAATGCCTCAGCCCCTCCCCTATGAGATAGTAAATATATAGTAAATGTATACTTTCAAAGCAACACAACTGACTATGATAAAAATGTATGCACCCCGTAAAGGCCTTTATACATGTGCAAAACCGTAAGGGAATCCCCACACACATTAACTGAAAACATCTACCAACTTAAATGGTTATAGGGAAACGTAAAGACGGATTGATGGGTGTTTTGACAACCAATTTGTACCTGCCGATCTGCATGTTTAAAACCTGCCAGTGTTTATCCAAGTATGAAAATCTTTAGATCTTTTGGCAACCAATGCCTCAGGTAAGCATGTTTTGCATAAACATGAAACATGAGCAAAATCTTAAACTTGCGAAGTAGGCTTCTAATCGGTGTTGGTTCCTTAGCAATCGTTTTTAAAACTGAGTTTTGAGTTACTATGTTTGCCATCAATTTCATAATAAAATGGGTGGAAATCCTTGTACACTGTGACATACATACCATTACAGTTCTATCAATGCTTCAAACGATATGTGAAGTAAGTTTACAAAATGACTTCCGACATTCAGAAATGTCGCATCAGCTCAACATACGACTTTAACGACATTGACTTATCCAAAACCACTCATTTTGTGACGATGTATATTTCAAAAGTAAGAACTTACTTCGCATACCAAATCTTACACAAATCATGTCAGTGCAAACGGATTATGGATTATATTTGCGAACATTTTTAATAAAATAGAGTATAACTTTAGTATAGTAAATGTATTGATTCTGTATTGTCTAACTACGCTTTGAATCCATCGTCTTCATTCGTTTAATCTTTACAGAAAATGTAAAACCGTCAAATCTCAAACGACACAAAACGGCAAAAATATTATGCAAATATGCTAATCCAATTTGACTTAAAATTCAGTTCGTAGGTTGATTGGATATTGAAATGTAACATTGGTGCCAATATATTGAAAACGAAATGATCTGCTAATCCAATTGAGCAAGGAATTCAGGCAGAAGTATGACTTTCTAATTATGATTGGATTTTATTTCAATTATGGTTTATACTGACAACCGATTCACCGTATTAGAAATACAGTACAACTGTTTGACGTCTAGATGTCCTTTTATACCCTGTTTTGTTCTGACTAGGTTATTGGAATTGAAGTGAGCGTGACGCGCTTTCTGGTGCTAGTATGTCTGTCTGCATATAACTTGTAGCTATTTTTTTACTTATTTACTTATTTCAAGACTTTATAGTACATCTATTGCTGTGCTGGTACAGGTCGTTTCTGACATTTGACAAACCTTATACATATAAAACTACTGATCATGTAAAGCTTGTGTGCTGTGCATACAGGTGTTGGTCCTTGGATAACCGTGTCATCGTTTTCTAATGTGCCTTTGGACACTATTCCTCTGCAAATGCTTGTGACTCTCAATATCTGTCGTGCCTGTAGACTTGTGCTTACACCACGCCTACTTTCTACCGTGCCTGTAGACTTGTGCTTACACCACGCCTACTTTCTTCCGTGCCTGTAGACTTGTGCTTACACCACGCCCACTTTTTGCCGTTTCTGTAGACTTGTGCTTCCACCACGCGTGTGCACACTTGTGTTTACACCACGCCCACTTCCTGTCGTTTTTGTAGGCTTACCCCGCCCTCACTTTCTACCGTGTCTGTAACCTTGTGCATTCATCACGTTCACTTCTGCTGTGTCTGTAACCTTGTGCATTCATCGCGTTCACATTTTGCCGTGTCTGTAACCTTATGCATTCATCGCGTTCACTTTCTGCCGTGTCTGTAACCTTGTGCATTCATCGCGTTCACTTTCTGTCGTGTCAATTACCTTGTGCATTCATCACGTTCACTTTCTGTCGTGTCAATAACCTTGTGCATTCATCACGTTCACTTTCTGCCGTGTCAGTAACCTCGTGCATTCATCACGTTCACTTTCTGTCGCGTCAATTACCTTGTGCATTCATCGCGTTCACTTTCTGTCGCGTCAGTTACCTTGTGCATTCATCGCGTTCACTTTCTGCCGCGTCAATAACCTTGAACATTCATCACGTTCACTTTCTGTCGCGTCAATAACCTTGAACATTCATCGCGTTCACTTTCTGTCGCGTCAATAACCTTGTGCATTCATCGCGTTCACTTTCTGTCGCGTCAATAACCTTGAACATTCATCACGTTCACTTTCTGTCGCGTCAATAACCTTGAACGTTCATCACGTTCACTTTCTGCCGTGCCAGTAACCTTGAACATTCATCGCGTTCACTTTCTGTCGCGTCAATAACCTTGTGCATTCATCGCGTTCACTTTCTGTCGCGTCAATAACCTTGAACATTCATCACGTTCACTTTCTGTCGCGCCAATAACCTTGAACGTTCATCACGTTCACTTTCTGCCGTGCCAGTAACCTTGAACATTCATCACCATTACTATCAGTCCTGTTTGAAGACATGTGCTAACATTACCCTTTATATTTCTATTGTGTCTGTAGACGTTGACTTATATGGCAAGCCAAATTAACAATATAAGAAGAGATTTGTCTCTGATTTCATAGAGACATCTCCTAAAATAGGGAAGATATCCCGTAAATTAATAGATTTTTCTGTAAATTGAGAGAGGTCTTTTTTTAAAGAGATATCTCTTATGTTTTGAGATCCTTTCAGAATACGAGGAGCGAGTACAGAATTATTAGAGGTCTCGTTAAGTTTAAGTCTCTGTCTTGTCACGTTTTCTTCTTTTACCTGGAAGATGTGTTAAAGCATAAGTCTCCTGACCATAGCAACACATTAAAGCGAGTTTCTAACGATTTAGTTTCCGTGATGTATCATTTATGTCATTATAGTTCAGCTGTCTATGACAAATTTGTTGCAAAACGAACTTTGTTTGATAAACAACATGCATAATGTACAATGTATTTACATATAATATTATAAAGTCAAGTTTCTGTGTCGAGTCACGTCTCAGATGTATGTATACCAGTATATATTTAGCAAACTGCGTTGTCGCATGGCTTTAGAACTAATCGAATTAACCGTTTAGACATAGCATAAGGAGAGCATAGAACCCAATTATCAAATATCTTAACATTCATATTAACCGAAAAACAGCTTGTAACTGCAAATAAGGTATTGTTAGTCGGACTCCGACAAGATTGGAGCCAGTACGTTTTGCCATTGCCAGAAGCCACCGGTATAATACAATGTACCGACAATAATTCCTTCGCAGCCGTACCTTTCCTTTCTGCTTTATACTTTGTGCTGGTTGGATTTTGTTTTGTGAGCTGTATTTGCCTCTATGTCACCTAGACCTTCATTGATTACGACTTTTCAAATAACGTGAACTCAATTAGCGTCTAAATCTAGAGCGTTCAAATACATGTGACAGTATACTAAAGTTTACTCCGGACTCCAGCTTGCAATTGCCAGGGTGATAAAGTACATGTAACTGATCAGAAGAAAGCTGAGCGTAGTTACTGGTTCGAATCCTGGCATCTTTCTTGTAATAAAATTAGCCGCTGCGGCGCCCGTAAAGTGACATCCGAAATATCCTTTTTATTTCGTACTGTTACAAAATATGTTAATTATTTAATGCTTTTTCGCCCCATAAATGAGTCTATTTGACGAAATTGAAATAGAAATTCGACCTTGTGAAACATTATTTCATAATTACAAAACTAATGTCGTAACAACGATATAATATTTCGTTTATACGAAGTTATTATTTCTTATTTATATGAAATATTATTTCTGAGAAAAGAGCTATTTTTTCTAAGAAATAACATTTAAGTGATTTCAGTAAAATCCAATCTAATTCTAGCAGCTGCTATAATATTGGTTCAAAATGGATTTGTAAATCTATGTAACACCTGCAATGAATTGGATGGATCCGTTTTAAAGTGTTCTTTTATGTATTAACCATACAAAGCCGGTACTTGGAACCTGAGTCCTAATATAGCGTTATCATAGGACCCAGTTTTGGTGTCCGCTACGAGAAAACTAGTGCACACAAAACACAAAAAAGTCACTCCAAGTACCCTTGATGCAATATATCCATGTTCACATATTTTGTGTATTTTGAAGTTGATGACTGAACCGAGACTCTATAACTTAAGCTTCACGTTTGAGAAACAGAACATGTACGTAGAAGATGATTACTACGGAACGGTAAACTTGTATATCTGTATGCAACCGATCAGAGCAAAGGAGTTTCAAACTACATGTATATAATAAAACAAACGACCGATCGAGCCAGTTAAGGCATTAGTAAAATTGAAATAAAAATGTAATTTAAAGCTGTCACCGATTCCGACATTGCAATTCATTTGTGCCTAGTGTGTGTCTCGACTGTTAAAGTCCCAGGATCACTTTGAATTCACTGCAATATCATTGAAAAAAATACTGCTCTATGTTTCTAATATGTACTTATCGATTTAAAAAGCAAAGTTAGGAATGTTTTTGGTACAACTATAGGTCATTTCTGTCAGTAAGACATATTTCTTGATAAAATGAGAGCTACTTGTGAATGTGATCGTGGGACTTTAAACTAAATAAAAGACTTAACTTAATGATATTGCGTGTCACAAGCTCATCTTTGTTCCAGTTGCAACATCACCTGTATGTTTACATTTCTAATGCGTTGTATACGACGAGATATATAAAGCGGGTATACGTCCTTGTAAATGATGACGGTGCCTTCAAGCTCTCGCGACGAAATTTTTGCGATGAGACGCTCATTACAAAGTACGTTACGTAACGCAATGGCACACTAAAAAAAACTGAACATATAAGGATTTTTTTAAATATAGAACATACATTTGTATTAGAAAACAGCCAATGATCAGTTACAGTCAAACAAGTTATTTCGGCGTCCGTCACTTTGTAAAGCGTTCCAATGATGGCGACGTAAAAGCAATCCAGTGAAGTCGCTCGAGCGATTTCGACAGTCGTTTAAAACGAATTGCGCGATGTAAACCTACGATCGATTTCGCTGGTCAACTGAAGTCCCTCTGAATTGCGGCGTTAAAATCGTTCAAATGATGTTTTCGTCCGTCAAGTTATAGCATTCCAAAAGAGGAACAAGTAGAAAAGTTGCTGCGGATCGCAGCAAAGAAGATAGCGTTGCCCAAATGATGATGACTTGTATTAAAGGCAGAACTGTATTAGACTTCGGAACACGATTTTGAGACGTTAAAAAACAAGAGAGAGACATATTTAATCGACTGATTTTCTTCACTTGACTAAAACTGCCAACAAGAGTAGCCATCTTGACCCTATATCGTCCACCTGAGTGCATGGCCTACTTATTACACAATGTGATCAAAATCAACCTTGATCTATATGTGTCCCAGATTTAGTTAGGTTATCACCAAGACCGGAAGATTCTGGCTAATTCTCATAAAATTAGTTATAAGATGTGACTTTTAGAGCAATAAAAAGTTGTCTCTTGAGCTGATCTTGTTACCTAGTTTTGGATCCAAGGTGACCACCATTCCAATATAACATAGACAAACATTTTGACCAATGTTCATTTGATTGGCTATAAAATATGGCTTGAGAGTGTTTACAAGGTTCTTCTTTAATTTGACTGTGTGACCTACATTGTAGTTTCTATATAACTCCAGATGATCCAGATTCAAACTTGACCTAGAAAACATTGAGACAAACATTTTGACCAAATTTCATGATGGTAGTCTCTAGAATGTGGTCGACAATATAATCACATGCATACTCTTAGTATACTTTACAACTTTAATACAGGGGCCGATTGATTAAAACCAAGGAATAGAAAGAAGCAAGTTTTTTTTAGTTTCAAATTACACTGAGTCTTGCAATTACGACAATATACCCGTCAAATCCCTGGTTGCAGTGTTTAGAGTGTTATAATAATTGTTTATGACTACAATAACTGTGCAAAGACATATATACAAAATTTATACAAGTATATTAAGTGGAAGTGTATTTTACCGTTATTGCAAGGAAAACTTTGTGGCATACAGACTGTAATATTTCCCAGAGTAGTAAGTATAAGATGGTGTTCTATTTAATCATTTGTTTTACAATATGTCAGAGTTTTTCTACCTAGAGTAAAAGAGCAAAATCTAGAAATTTGTGCAAAGGAAAGTTTCCAAAGGAAACGGATGCTCCCGCTTTGTGCTTTTCAGTAACATGCAAATATGAAAATGTATAACGACTATCATACAGGTGCACACATGTGTTTCTGCAAATGTGGCCATAATCGAACTTGACCTGTAAGATGGATATTTACGAATGTAAATTGTAAATAGTGGTCATCTGTAGTGTGCATAGGCTATATTTAATGCATTGTTACTGTACTTTCTATGCGAATTTTAAATTTTAAACATTTTTCCTGACCATCATAATGGGGAGAAACAGTCCCGCAAAGATCGTAATGGCGGGTCTTTCAATTTGGAAAAATTTTTGGGGGTAAAAGACTACACCACGGAAAGCACGAAACGTACTGGAAATGAACAAAACAATATAAACAAACAATACTCAGAAGTCGGTAAAACATGAGCGGGCCTATATACACTCGTTGAACTAATATTGAATTCTATAGTTTCTATTACAGATGAAAACGTTCCGATACTGCTCTTAGTGCTAAATATTATTACTTTAACAATGAAAAATCATGTTTGGTTACACATGTACCAAATGCAGATATTTTTAGTACTGAAATGATAACGCTATTGCGTGTTTGTCATATCGGCGAAAATTTCTGGTACGGTCGGCCTTTTGTGTGTTCTGGTCTGGTCAGGTCAGGGTTTTACCACATACCTCAATATTCACCGAAATGAACTGTTATTTGCCGAAAAAGAAATGTTTAATATAAAACACGATTATTCATCATTTTTATCGTTAAACTATTCTGTGCCTTTGTAGCAAACTTAGAATACTGCACTGTTTACCAGTGGAATTTAGTTCAATGTCAGTAACTTCAACGAAGTCTTTTCAGTATCGAAAACGAATTTATTCACTACTACCGATACGGTGATAAATTGATCATTGCCACCTCACCAGTGACTTCCAGTTACATTACCCCAAACATGCGTTGCGCTGAGGCGCAACGCAATAAATCTGTCTAGAATGTATTTTGCACTAATTAAGTCTAGAAAAGATTTATTTTAGATTTACATATATTACATTGTATTTATACATCAATACACAACATAATTATTTCACCTTCCACTGTAATAGAAACCAACATGCACGTATAACTTATGTTGTATCACAATGCTATGATGATATTCACAATTTTATTTATAGGTTAGTGTTCATTTTGATGCATTTATGAAAATAAACTGGTCTAGCGCGGCGCATGCCGCGACCAATTTATTGTAGTAAATGTATCGAAATGAACATTAATTATGAATATTAAATATATCAATATGGTAGGGTGACAATCAAGGCCTAAAATGATGAACCGGGACAGATATTGCAACAAGCAATGTTATATACCAAAATGTTCGTAAGGTTTAGTAGTTTATGAAACCGCCGGCATAAATTGGCATAAGTGGTGGCGATCTGAGAAATCCAAGATGGCGTCCAAGATGGCCGCCAAAAATAAAAAATGCAGTTTTTGTAGTACTGTTGGTCCAAATGTTTTACTTGAGATTGTGTCTAAGTTTTAAACATAGAAATGTATAAATTCACACAGAATATACGTTTTTATGAAAGAAAATATGAGTTTTAGTGAAAGTTATGAAAAAAATTGACAAATTTAGCCTTTTGTTTGGACAATTTTAGGGTTTCGAGAGGTTTTTTTTCCAGCAACTTAGTTCCTTTTCCCAATTTGATACATTTATTCGGCCAGATATAAAATATGACTTAAAAAGAGTTACACAACTATGTAACACCAGAAAAACTAGGATTCTTTTGAATGCACAAGCATTTAAAAGTGGGTGGGGTAATTTCACATGCATTTTCAATATAAATACATAATATTCATTTAAACTTTCAAGTACATTTTATTGTTATTTTTAGTTAAATTTAATGCATATTATGTTGCATACATGTTGCATTTTAGCAGATACATATTATTTCTGCTTTACAAAATCAAGGATGGTTTCAAAATGGCTGCCAAAATCACAAAATTGGTTGAATGTAAGCGTAAATCATATCAAGTTTGAGGGTAGGTAAAATAAATGTATTTCAGTTATAGACACTTGTGAGTACATTGTAACAAGAGCTGTCCATAAGACAGCAAGCTCGACTATTGTGGGTGCTTGCTAATAAAACAAAACTTTTATCAGTTTAATAGCAAAACACAATTCTGCTAACTATTAAGTGTAAACTAGGAAAGTTGAATCATAAAAAGTCAAAATCTATCACTATATATCTAATTTTTGGTAAATTAATTGTTTGATACAAAATGTACCCCTGAACATTGATAAGTTTGATATAACTACCATAAATGGTTACTGAGATAAGTGCATGAAAGTACCTTGCATGCAAAACTTTAACCAAGTTTTCAAAGTCAAACAAGGGCCATAATTTGTACTAAATTTATACAAGAGTTATCTGTCTTGACTGTGTGACATCACTTAAAACATTAACAAAGTTTCAAGTCAATATCATAAGTGGTTACTGAGATATGTGCATGATAGTACCTTGCAGGCAAAACTTTAACCAAATTTTCTAAGTCAAACAAGGGCCATAATTTGTACTAAATTTATACAAGAGTTATCTGACTTGACTGTGTGACACCCCTTAAGACATTAACAAAGTTCAAGTCAATTTCATAAGTGGTTACTGAGATAAATGCATGATAGTACCTAGCAGGCGAAACTTTAACCAAATTTTCAAAGTAAACAAGGGCCATAATTTATATTAAATTTGTACAAGAGTAATCTGACTTGACTGTGTGACACTTTTAAAGACATTAATAAAGTTTCAAGTCAATATCATAAGTGGTTACTGAGATATGTGCATGATAGTACCTAACAGGCAAATCTTTAACCAAATTTAGTACCTAGCAGGCAAAACTTTAACCAAATTTTCAAAGACAAACAAGGGCCATAATTTGTACTAAATTTATACAAGAGTTATCTGACTTGACTGTGTGACACTCCTAGAGACATTAAAGAAGTTTCAAGTCAATATCATAAGTGGTTACTGAAATATGTGCATGATAGTACCTAGCAGGCAAAACTTTAACCAAATTTTCAAAGTCAAACAAGGGCCATAATTTGTACTAAATATGTGCATGATAGTACCTAGTAGGCAAAACTTTAACCAAAGCTGCAGACGCACAATTGACTGTAATAGCTCTCCATATTCTCCGAATAGTCGAGCTAAAAATATAATGTAAAATATAAAGTTGATTTGATTTCGTTCACCTTATATATAACTTGTTATCTAATATCAATGCTCTAGCTGATTAACTTTTGCAAGTTGGTGGGGTAAGTCAAAGTGCAATTGAACTTTTCTGAACAATTTGTTATTTCCATTTTCAGTTTGTAAATTTCAGCACAGATAAGCTTTATTCTTTTTCACCTTTCTAAGAGAGAAAGTTTAACGCATCAAACAGCTCTAATAACAAAGTATTAATAGCTTCAACATTTTCATCATTTATTCAGATGAAAGTACTGTAACTCTTTTCATGAAAATACGTACGAATTTTGTCTTAAAACCATCTTCCATAAGTGTTAAACAATGATGTGCTGTTACACAGGCAGCAGATTTCTTTAAATTGAAGAAAGAACACTATATACAAGTGACAGGTGTTTTCCATTTCCATATTAAAATTTAATACCATGTGTGTACTTTCGTTTGTTGCCTCTTATGTAAAGACATGCATACAGATTCATTTACATCGGTCAAATTTAGGTATTGCTATGTATGACATTATCAACTTGTAAAACTCATCCCATAATCATATAGTATGTTACAAATAACCCACAAAAGCAGCATTTTCAGCTAATTGCTACTAACAGCAAACTAATTCAGAGAATTTAAAATCTGCAACTCCATAGCAGCATTATGATCTGTATTTATGTACTGTAAAGTACTTATTCAATTCATTCTTTTATTTCTGTTAAACTTAACAGAATAAAATATATTGAAAGGCAATCTGGAATGCCTTCTTTTTACCTATGCCGTACAAGGATGAACAATTACCACACCCTGTAAGACAATAAACAGACAACAAGATCTTTAGCTTGGCAGGCAACAAATTTTTCAACTATCCTATGGATTGGGTTATACCTTGTAAAGTCAGTATGTATAGATTTTCAATCAGTTTTAAGCACCAAGACTAGTGTAATAATGAACCAAAATACCCAAAACATCGGCTTTCTTGATTGTAAGAGAAGATGCATATGCATGCTGACTGGACTCTATTTCATCAACAAAAGATATTTTTCCCCTCGCAAGAAGATGATGGCAATTTTCAGTGAGATATATTGTATAAAGCTTTCTCAGCCTTTGCTACTGGCCAAGACTCTCTTCCAGTCTGGTAATAGCATGTTCATTTAAATAGCAACAGGGGCAGTGGAGGTACTGTTACAAGGTCTCTGGCGTGTCTGGGCTATTTGTAAAATATTTGTCAAAGATAACATGATTTTATGTACTTTACACACTGTTTTAAAGAATTTCTTTCCGAAATCCAGCAGCCATAATTATGTTTGTTCATTAGAAAGTTGCAGCTTCTGAATAACTGCCATAAGATCATGCACAACAGTCAGGGTCAGACATACATAGAAGAACCAAATCAGGATTAAGAAGTTTCCAGTTTTTCGCAAAAGTCAGAGTTTTTGGTTTCATCATATCTCCAGGATCTGAAAACAAACTTAGTGGAACCGGTGCATTTTCAAATGAGAATACATGTTCAAGAGTAACCTATTTGAATGCATTAATAGCCAATAATCTCAAGTGCATATCTTCACCATTAAAACTGACCACCTTTGAATTTACATTAACAGCACTGTGTTCCGTTTTGCCCTTGGTAGCGGGTCAAACTCTCAAAGGCTTGTTGCTTTCAAAAGAGAAGCATCAGTCACTCCTGTACAAACTATTTACCTCCTGAGATATTTCAATTCCAGTTGTAAAGTTAATCCGTTTTTTTTGGAGGACTAGAAATAGAAAAGGGGTCTACAAAATGCCAATCAAACATCTGAGTTATGTACTGCCTCATTGTGTTTTGAGAAAAGACGTCAGTGTGATGTTAATGTACAAATAATTGGGGCCACTATCAGAACCACGCGCTGTCAAAGGTCGAGACAGAAACCAGCATACTTAAGCACTGTCAGTATGTGCGATACCATTTACTTTGTAGCTTTGCAGTAAATCCAAACATCATTAAGTGAACCCTTTGTCAATTTAATACCTTTTCTCAAAGGCATCTACTTACTACTAGCTCATCGGGGAGTCGATTCATTTGAAGGCTAGGTATGACATGATTTGCAGCAAACAGGAAAGGTGAAAAAGCTTTGCCTTTGAAAATTTGTGAACATCCCACAAACCAAGCCTTGATGAAGCAAAGTAAATTTTGAGAGGAAGAGAGACCTCCAGAAAATAGTCGCCCGATATTATAAACAAGTCATCCCACTGACCTAAGTTCATCAATAATAGGGACAATCGAATTTTCAGTTTGTTCTACCATTCCTAGCACAACTTCCTGCTGAACATCAGAGGTGATATTCAAAGCTTTGAATTTCTATAATATACGATAATAAGTAAGAAGGCAAAGATTTGAATTTGCATCAGCATATTTTCTTAACTTACGAAAGAACCTGCGATTGAGTACCTCATTAACATATCAGATACTTAGTAACTTTTTCTTCCAATGTTACCTTTTATTCGCGATTAATTTGTATACAATTATCTGTTTTTACATTGTTTACAGGTTGGACATTTGAATTTTCCCACTACTAAACTAGAACACGTGATGTGACTAACTGTTATTCATCAATTTTGTCCTATCTACGTTTCTATTGATTTCCACATTTTGTTTAAAGCAGCAGCATAAAAAAACTTTATGATGAAACAGCATGAGACTTTTCGACTGTTCAGCAATTATTTGTGTCCCAAGGTTATAATGGCATTTGCTTGACAAAACCCAACCGTTATGTTAAAAACCCGTAATTTTCAGTAAAATGACATTTTAGGTCAAAGGAATAATGATGTATTTTTCAAAATAAATATGCAAAAAATCTAGTAAAGAATATATCAATATAAGAAAAATACACTACAAGTGCCCGGTACACTGAAGTTTGACTATATTTTAGTCTAAGTGGTGGCCATTTTGGAAGCCATCTTGGATTTTATAAATGATCTCCAAACTTGCAATAGCTAAATAATACATATAAGCTGATAACTATTCATTTGAAATACAAAATACTTGAAGGTAAAGCTCATAAAATGTTTTAAAAACTATGTATATTTAGAGCGAAAATACATGTTAAATTACCCCACCCACTTTTAAATGCTTGTGCACTAAAATAAATTCTATTTTTTCTGCTGTAATGTAACTATTTCCATTAGCCATGAGTCATGTTTTATTTCTTGTCACATAAGTATATCAAACTTGTAAAAAATTTGTACTTCTGTTAAAAATGCCTGTCCAAACCATTCAATTGTCCACTCTTACGGCTAAAATCTTCAATATTTTCATAGATTTTGCTAAAATTAATGAAAGAACATCATTAAATCATTAAATAAGTATGAATTGATACATTTTTATGTTTTAAACCTAGCAACAATCTTTTTAAAAAACATTTGGACCAACAGTACTACAAAAACTGCATTTTTTATTTTTGGCGGCCATCTTGGACGCCATCTTGGATTTCTCAGAACGCCACCATTTATGCCAATTTATGCCGGTGGTTTCATAAACTACAAACTCTAACAAACATGTTGGTATATAACATTGCTTGTTGCAATGACTGTCCAATACGATCACAGATGCTTGTGGTATGGACTCGCGACCTAATCTATTCTTGTCCCATGTTGTACGGAACGTATATAAATACAATATTTGAAACAATTGAAAACTGCAATCGCATATTTAAGGCATGTGTGTATAAGTACGGAATAACTAACCGGTTTTCCAATGCAAAACACTTTTTGAATAAAATCCCACCCCAAACTGCATCGAATTCGGTTGAATTAAAAGAATTTCGAGGAAAAACACTTCTGTCACTTCTGCACAAATCAGATTTAGTATATACATGAAGTTATAAAAATAGGTTTCCCGCATCGCAGTAGCGGGCTACCATTACGTTTACAGCGGGGATTTTGTCTTGTGTGAATGGCAATAGCGGTAAAAGCAGAAAATGACATAAACAGTATAGGTGAGATGTAAACAGTATAGGTGAGATGTGATAGTTTCAAATCTTGTATTTATATACCACGGGTGGTTAACTCTCCCCATCACCACAAAAAGAGGTGAAAAGAAATTGTGGGGAGCACACTTCCGAGGTGGTGGGGTTCTACCAAATAAACAAGAAATGTGAGTATGACTTTTGTAAATTTTGTTTTAAATTGTTTTGTTGAAGAACTTTCAAAAATCGGGCAATGTAGTTACCAGTAGAAATGTTGATACTACCGTTTGCACGAATTGTGGAAACAAAATTCCATAAATTGCAGTTTCTAGAACGTTTAGAATCTCGATTTTCAGTAACCAAAGTTAAACTATCCTTATTTTTTGTCCCAAATCCCGTTTTTCTAATTAAATTTTACATGCAACATACGAGTACATGTACAAAATAAGTATTTATTGTCACTAGACGATCCGGTGAGTAAATAAATTGAAATTACAGCCAATTTCTCAAATGAGGTGGTGGGGTAGAGTACGAGGCGGTGGCGGGGTGGTGCTATACATGAAACCAAACGTTTTACATTTGTATCTGGTTTCGTGATAGTTTCTCGGCTATCATGAAATCATCCTACCTGTAAAATAATTGATTGCGCATTTATGCTTCCGTAATGGATATTTGTTAACATTATAAAACATTTAATACAGGTCATTATTTGATGATATCCGACAAGAAACTACGAAAAAAAAACAAAAGCAGCATTCATTTTTAAAATAAATTATCAGTGTCGAGCGCTGTCAATTCGCAGTGAAGATATACGTGAGATGATAAAATAATTACACTGACACTTACATTTACATGTCAAGAGACTTGCAGTATTGGATAGCACCACCCCACCACCTCCAAATCCCCACCGCCTCATTTGAGAAATTGGCTGTAATTTCAATTTATTTACTCACCGGATCGTCTAGTCACAATAAATACTTATTTGTTCATGTACTCGTATGTTGCATGTAAAAATTATTCGTAAAAACGGGATCTGGGACAAAAAAATAAGGATAGTTTAACTTTGGTTACTGAAAATCGAAATTTTAGCCAACTTATAAACGTTCTAGAGACTACAATTTATGGAATTTTGTTTCCACAATTCATGCAAACGGTAGTATCAACATTTCTACTGGTAACTACATTGTCCGATTTTTGAAAGTTCTTCAACAAAATAATTTAAAACAAAATTTACAAAAGTCATACTCACATTTCTTGTTTATTTTGTAGAAACCCCACCACCTCGGAAGTGTGCTCCCACAATTTCTTTGCATCTCATTTTGTGGTGGTGGGGAGAGTTAACCACCCGTGTATACATTGTCACCATAAACATGAGATCAGTAGGTAAGTAGAATAAGGAATTGCACCTGTAATTGGTTAGCAAGTTACACGCAGTTGTAGGATGTATTCAAAGATACTGCAGTGAGCAGGTGCGAGGGTCAGGCCTAAGGGGGTGAGGTCCAGACCCCAAGCATCTGTGAATACGATACATTTACTGCGGCATGCGCCGCGCTAGACCAATTTATTTTCGTTAATGCATGAAAATGAACACTAACCTACTTAGTGTTTGAAATTATTTTTTGTAAATCAGCATGTTCCCCCATTTACTGACTCAGATGGTAACTGTTGATTTACCCAAGTGAAAGTGCAGCGAATACTGCGCTGCGATTGGACAAAAAATAATTTCAAACACTAAATTCTAAAAAGAAAGTCTTGAAACGTGACAATTTATTAAAAAAGTATTTCAGTTTGATTAAACATCAATTACACTAAAATTACATATTTGCTAGATAGCCGATAGATCAATTACAGGAACGATCTAGTTATTCAGCTGTAAATCTTTTATCGTGTTTAGAATTCTGTTTATAGGATACTATATTTGCAATATTTTGAGGTGTGTGTGGGGGGAGTGGGGGCATATATATTTTCCCTTGTCCGTCCGTCTGTCCGAAGTTTGTGCGTAACTAAAACCCGGTGTCGCTAAAATAATGAAACATGCAGAAATGTTATAGGTTTAAACATATACATATAAACGTATAAAAGAAATGTTATTCAGTATGCTAAATGGTGCACTGGCCAGGAGCTATGTTTAACCTTGATCCGACTTGGCCCGTGAAGCAGTAAAATATTTGGCATTTTCAGCTTGTGTTCCCCATACTCCAAACGGTTTTATAGAATATAGGATCATAACACCTGACAAGATTGTGGCCCATCAAGTGATAATTGCGCACATGAGTTATGGGTCTTGCAAAACCTAAAAATGCATTTTCAGCTCGTGTCGTGCGTTACTCAAAAATAGAGTTAGATACCTCACAGATATAATCCAGAATGTTTTGTCAAGGAATTTCTGTTACATCTCAAATATTCTCATTTTTCTGTAATTTCAAAAAGATTTATGTTTTGTTTGCCTATTTCTAAAAGACAGTAACTTTAATACGGACATATTACAGGATTCAAACATATTTTTCCTGATGAGCTTGCTGTACTTTTTACTAAAAACTGTCACAAAATTTGACATTTTTTTATAAAATATTAGGAGGCACCAGTAAAAATTTATTGTTTTTTTTTCAAAAGAAAATCTTTCACTCTTTCTTGAATTTAAAACATTTGATTGCATGTATTTTTTCCTGGTTCAATGGCTAATACTAACCAATAATGAAAGTAAACGTGAAATAATAGATAATAAAATATTAAATTTGAGACGTAACTGTTCGTGTCAAATTTGTTACGTCTCTTAATACATTACTACTGAAAAATGTGTTTGATCGGGGAAGTTGTTCAATACATTATTGTGACGGATTTGCATGTATCTTTATCATCATAATACATTTTATTGGCAGTTTAAAGGTGTTTAGAAGCATAAGACAAAAGCTATCTATATATAGCAAATTAAGTTGCACGCCTGAAGTTTTGCTTGATCCAACAAAATCATAACCTCAACTATTTTACCGACAAACGATTAGCATAATGTATATGTTGTTTTCATTATAGTTGATGATGTATGTAACCTTCAAAATATTATCTTTATATGTATTGATATTAAAATAATATATATCATTATTGTTGTTGTTAGCTGTAGTGTATTAGTCTGCAGTGATGTGTAAGCAGCGTTATTGACTTATTGTTGTTGTTATTGTTATTATTGCATGTCCTGTCGTGTTGCGATTACCCTTGACCGTTGAGTTCTCTGGCCAATACTGTCAACAATCCTTGTTCACTCTTGAATCCAAATAAATATGAAAATAAAACAAGTAGTTCCTGTTTGCGGTTATTTACACACAGATAAGGAAAAATAGTAGACAATGTAGTTAAATTATATCTATAAACTTTTTTACTAGGGTTCTTAATAATCAGCTTGCCCATTTATAAGAAATACGTTTAACCCTGGTATTTATTAAATGCCCATGTTTCAATCTAGTTATTTTTATTTATTATTTATTTTACCTTGTACAAGTGCATACTAAGCCATATTTATAATGCAAAATATGATAGGTGCATTAACACAAATAAGTACCAATAGCACCTTGAAGAAAAATATCCACACTTTTCATTATTTATTCTTCTCTGTTCCCCCCCTGGCCCAGGAAAGGTATATTTTGGGGTATTTTTGTTAAAATAGGCGTCTACTGGCAGTGGTTTCTCCAATGTTGTTACTGGGTAGACATTTGCCGGTTACGAAATCAAGCACAATTTTACTCAAAACACCATGTACATTCAAATTTTTCATTCAAATGTTAACCTTTTACTAACATGATTTGACCTTTAGACATATCCAAAAGACACACAGTGGTAACACTTTCACCACTTCCTTCTATTCAAGAAATGTTATCAAAGTGAGACCGAAACTGTAAAGTGCTGAGAGGACGAAAAGATTACTGTTTCATCAAAACCAAGTCCTTATGAAGCACTTGGAAAGTATGTGTTACTTGTGTGATCGATAGTCTGCACATATTTTTACCAAGGTTTGTCCAAATCTTGGCGTCTTCCGCTAAATTACGTCATACCTACTTATAAGGAAAATTTCGAGAATATCAAAGGACGTGTTTTGTGTCAAGTTGAAAATAGACTTACGACAAGAATAGCTGTCTGTAAAAAGCAATTATCACATTAGTTTCTCCAGTCGTTCTCCGGGGGATAATCTTCTTTTGGAGAGCTAGAAAACAACAGCACTGTAATGACGTCATCATTATATAAGTTAAGCAGCATTTTATGCTTGATATTGATACAACTACTAAATTTCAAATTATAAAATCACTCAAGACTCTCAACTGCATTTTGTATCTGTGAATGGTATCAATCATTGAATTGTAATTCAAATCGAGAAGATTCTTTCAAATTTTAAAGATACAAAATGTAGTTCTATCTGTACTTTTAACACGTCACACTTGATATTAGTGTACAAACGTTTTAGGTTGAGTTTAAGCCCAAATAGAAATTTAAAATTGTAAGCCCAATTAAGCCAATTTAACATTTAATCTAAAAAGAGATATACATTTGTATTTCCATTTTGAATAGATATTGCCTAAAAAGCATCAGGATCACGTTTACAAGTAGCTCTCATTGTCTTACTGACAGAAATGACCTTTATTTGTACCCAAAACATTCCTAACTTTGCTTTTTAAATCGATAAGTACATACTCAGTATAGAGAATATAAGGTTACTGTCTTTTGATAACAGTAATTATTTTGATAGAAATATGTCTCACGTGTTTTGAAATATATATCCAAATACTTAAAGAAATATTTCTCCGTCTTATTCAGATATGTTTCCTTCCTGTAAATATATTATATATTCTCTAACGCAACCGTTGACTTTTTAAAAACCGAATTTCTTGGAAATATTTCAAAGTATTGATTTGAATTGTACATGCAGTTATTTGGCCATATAAGACGTGCAAATATGACACAATGACACTTTGCACGTGGAAATATTGGCGTGAAAGAATTATTGGTTATTTGCTCATGCACCATTTGTACACGCCTAGGCACGCCAAAAAAACTTACACATTTCTTCAACTCAGAAAAGCATTGCACGAATGAATGTCCGCAGTCGGCATGTTTCAGACATGCTGATCTTTTAAACACGTACAATATCTCAAAGTAAGTCAATTCAATTTTTATAAATGTTGTTTTGTTATTTACTAAAATTCATATTGTAAATATTTATTATTTGTTATTATTGTAGAAAAAAACACTGCTATTCCTGATTTTGTACTCTTTTCAATCATATGCATTCTATCCTTTTTCGGATAAATCTATTGGTGCTGTAGGTTTTGGAGTACCGTGATAGAGATATACGTACGGTGCTTTCTGAAGTATAACCATTTCAATAAATTCATAGACAAATTTTGTTTACATACAAAACATTTACATACTGAAATATAAATGGTTCATTTAGATACAAATTAACATAGTTACCTTTCCACACCATGGGTTTCGAACGTTAAACTGCAATAACGTTTTGTGACTTTGATTTTAACAGTGACATTTTTTATACGTTTTCATTAATAAAATGTAAATACATTTCGATGAAGTGAGAATAATTTATTTGAAATTTCAACGAAATCCATCCACAAATAAGCAAAATAGATGCATTTGAACGGAAGCCTCCAAGTGTATACAAAATAGATACAGCTATCTGTTATAAACAGAGACATAGTTCTTAAACAGTGTTAAACACACAAAAACTCTCAAAATTATGAAGATATATGACTTATTGTGACAAATATCCCTGTTTCAAGGAGCGATATCTCTATGATGGACAAAAAAAGATATCTAGTTTCATTAGAAAGATATTTTCTGAAACTTGAGAGATAACCCTCATATAGTATGATATTATATGTATAGATACTATAATGATAATCATTGCTCTTACACCTTTTACAAGATATCTCTTGTATTTCAAGAGATATCTCTCAAGTGTTATTACAGAGATATTACTTAAGATTAAGGTGCTATAAATTAAAGTTTAGAAGATATCACTCAGTATTGCTAAGAAAGATGTTTTTTTCTTAGGTAGAAATGTCTATCATAAAATTGAAGATATTTTAGTGAGCTGATTCAGAAACAGATGTCTCACGGGGCTGTTTTTGAATAAAAAGTAAAATGGTAACTCCAAATACATGTTGCAACTCTGCATCAATATAAATGACAACATTTAAGAACACTGCATGCGATAACGATAAAGGACACAGCTAATGCAACAGAATAAGCTTTCGTTATTTTCTACGTGAAATATTTATTGTATGCATAAATATGTAACATTTTAACTTCAAAACTTACTGTTATTCGTCCATATACTTCCCCGTCCTCTTTTCTACAGCAACTTACCACTGCATGTACCTGGGACAGAAGAGACTAGATCGATGCACAATCTATACAACATAGAAGATACAAACATAAAAACAGAAAACGCTGGGAATTCCAAAGTGCATAATGCACCCAGGTTTGTGAGAATCACAAAATTTGCATGCAAAAACTAGGAAAGAAATCTGATAAACATTTAAATAAATACCAAGGTCATTTTGTAACTCTGCTCTGCTTAGATCTTAGTAGTAAATTTTCTTTATCGAACTGCACAATATGATTTAAGACTTGACATCGTTATAGTTTGAAGAAAATACAGCAAAACATAAAGGGCAGCACTACATGGATGCGTTCGGTTTCAATTTACATCACACAGTCGTGTTCTTATACAGTCAATTCTTACAGCCTTGCGACTCTATCCTATTCTTGCTAAGCCGAAGTCCTGCAGGACTTAGTCTCTGTATTTTTTATCTGACCTGTGTCCACGACGCCATGACATTCATAACTTATAGAGTAATAACCGTTCGTGTCCTTGTTCCCTGTTCAGCGAAAGTGATTTTAAAAAGTAAAAAAAAAATTGTTTCGTTTGCACTACTAACCTGTAAACTTTTTGCAATCCGGCGTTCATAAAAACAATAGAATCTCGCATAAATTGTCCTTTAAAGTAAATTGGAAGAAATTGTGGGTTCACTGTAATGCTAAAGGATTGACTCCTAGAAAAAAAGGTACATGGGGACACAACATGACCGTCCATTCAGCTATCACGAAGACAAGGTAACACTCTATATTCCCTTTCCATACTTATAACGCATGAGGTCGAGTAAAATCTTATTCTAATTTAATATTTTGTTTTATTATTCACCATATTACTAAGCTTTCAACCACATGTAACGTGCAATTTCATTGATTCGGTTGGTCTGATGGTTTTCGGCGCAGCCGTATTAAGCTCGCTTTTGACCGGAAGTTGGTTTCTTGCATATCGGATCGGCATTTCCGGTGATTTTCCCCATGCCGGAAAAACCGGTCTGGCACCCCTCCTATGCCAGACGACTCTCGTGAATTACTTATGACGTAACGTTATAAACAATGTGACGTCATTTCCCAAACGCAACGTCGGAAACTCGTTTGTTTTTCATGATAATTGATCATTTTGATAAGTTTGCATTTAGAAATCTACTTTAAAGTGCAAGACGGTATGCAAGAAAAAGTTTCCATCATGAGACACTTGGCTCAGATGCATACGGCAGAAAAAGTGTCAAGCGGTATATCAGCAGGCAATCGATAAATATTGGGGATTAGGGGTTTTAACGGAAACAACAACGGTTCGGTAGAGTCCGTAAATAACGGACAGGGTCATAAATCATTGATAATCGATTATACTTGAATATTGCCTAAGGGAGATATTGAACTTGACGTGTTACTTTTGTGCGTAAAGGGGAAAATCTTCTGTTTTAATTTTTACCACTTCTACCAGAAGATATAGAGCATTCAATATTATCATTCACATTACTCGCAAATAATAATAATAATTATAATGAATCGTGAATTTTGACTAAAACTTGGGTTGAATTTAGTGTACATTTAGCTGATCTCTTTACACGTGCGTAATGTTTGCTCGTGAGAATTGTTGAAAATTGTAGACCTGTTATTTTCAAGTACAGACGCACACGGCAAGTCTGTAACAAAATCATGCTTTTCAAATGTAAATCGGTGGACCTACAGGTCAACGCTAAATAGTGCGTCAACTATTTTTATTTCCCAATCAGTTATTCCTGATCTGATAAACACTGGCATTGATTTCTGTAGGTTTTCTAATTTGAGAAATAGCACAATTTCCTTTTCAGAATATCAATTAGATTTTACATACTCTCGTAAACCGTAAAACGCTTGACGTTGAATGACATTAAAAGTAAGTGATTTTTAATTTTCAAATTATATGGTCAAATATATTTTTCCTTCAAAATTACAGCTGGTTTGTAACACTGTCAACATTGCTTAAAATTTAAATGAACAATTTAGTAGAAATAAGGATTTATTGTGGAAAAAAAACTTTTCCATTTCTGCAGTAAAATAGCATCTGTTAAATTTTACAGATGTTGTCATTTAATACTCTGCACACAGATCAAGCCTTGCATGTTTTTTCTACTCTTTTTGTTAATGTAATAAACAGTTTATTTCTTCGGGAAGAAATGAAAGACAAAACAGTATAGACAACCTGCTTTTTACCTGTGTTTTATGAAAACCAGCTTTGATCTGGAAGAAATTCTATGTGGACACCTATAAAATGACACTAATTTCAGCAGAGCGAATAATCCTTATTACTCGAGACAAAGAAAAATGTAAAACAAAATAAAATATCCCATGCAAGTGCTTCAAAATAGAAATACATATATATTGAATCTGTCATGTGTTGCAAATTAACATCAAAAGCTGAATATTATTGATGATTATACTGAAAATTTCATATATCTTCGCTATAAAGACAAACTCATCTATATCTAGTTTCAATGAAAAGTTTTGCCTGTTTATGAACAAAAAAAAATTGAAGATTCTAACCCAGTTTGATTTTCAGTGTAAAACAAAACCCAATATACAACTTTTTAAAAAGCGTGATAAATGTTACGTAATGTCCGGCCATAAATCTTATCGATGACCTGAAGCAGTTAGATCAATCATTCGGAAGTATTCGTCCAGCATTACGGAAGCAACCGAACTCCGATCGTAAAAATGAAATTACATACCTGTTAAACAAAACCTTTAAAAAAGACCATTTTCTTCTTTCTTTATTTTTATATAAAATATATCACTAAAATGTAGAATGATTGTTTTATTAGATCCTGTTTGTGATTCTAAAATAAGTGTTATAGTTTTTTAACATATTGAGGATAAACTGCAAAATTTTCACTTAAAATTGTCACATTTTAGGCGTTTTACTATATATTATATAGTAAAACGACGGGTAGAGTTTTAACTTAAAAAGACCAAACAAATAAAGTCTCAGAAAAATAGAAACATATTCATTATAAAGGGGAAATGTTATATTTTATTATCCCGTTTGTGATTTTGAAATAACTTTATTAGTTAAAATGTTATTGCGAGTTAATGACAGCGCTCCTATATAAACCTATAGTAAATTTGTGGCGTGTATTGGCCCTGGCTGTGACACTTTTTCTGCCACATGGAAATATCCGTCACCTCGGGTACCTGTTTTGCGGGAACTCGGCAGAGCCTCGATCCCGCCAAAACCACTGGCACCAGAGTACTAGACTGCCCTGTAATTTTAACAAAATAAATACCCCCAAATATACCTAAATAACACCTTATCATGAAAAAAAATGGTAAAAAGTCATTTCTGACAAACCTCCGTTTACACTGTTCTATATTATTCCATGGTGTTGACGTTTTCGACAGGGGGTCCGGTCCCCGCTCTTTTTGTACTATTCAAGCAAGCACTTGAAGATCAACAGCGGTCGCGTTTAACAGACAATATAATTATCTACCAAACTGGTAAGTAACACTTTTTAAAAAGCTACCGTTTCTATAAAATCTTCTGGAATATTGAGCTATTTCGCTCTCTCCATTTTCTTGATATTTTCTGTCACTGCTGACTTCCGGTTCAACTCAAATGACCTTTCAAACACGTCATACGGTTATGCACAGAAGTGATACTTTGCGCTGCGTACGTAACGTTTTACAAATTGGTTTTACAGTAAATAAATTTCCTGTACCTACCTGTCCACAAGTTAACAGCTTCGGCCGCTTACAGCGGCATTTAGCATTGTTTACATACGAAATGCAATAATTTGACACAGTGCGCGAAATATAACGCGGAATATTTTCAACCAATGAAAACGAATTGTTTCAAAATTGAAAGGTGAAGCGGAAGTCGGCAGTGACAGAAAAACCTAAGGAAAACGGAGTGAGCGAAATAGCACAATATTCTTTTAAGAATTTTATAGAAACGGTAGCTTTTTAAAAGTGCTACTTACCAGTTTGGTAGATAAATATATTGTCTGTTAAACGCGACCGCTGTTGTCTTCAATTGCTTGCTTGAATAATACAAAAGAGCGGGGACCGGACCCCTGTCGAAAACGTTCAACACCATGTGAATAATATAGAACAGTGTATACGGGGTTTGTCAGAAAATGACTTTTACCATTATTTATGGTTTTTTTATGATAAAGAGTTATTTAGGTATATTTTGGGGTATTTATTTTGTTAAAATTACAGGGCAGTCTAGTACTCTGGTGCCAGTGGCCAAAACAGTTACCCTCGGTGACGGATATTTCGATCTGAACCTCGAGCTCATGAAAGAAACTATTAAACTTCTCAACCGCCAATGAAATGACAAGTACATGTAGGATGTTTAACATTTTTGAAATGAACAATTTACTCTGTAAACCACCTTTTCATTGGATAATACCGAATGAAAACGGTCAACAAAATGCTCTTGCGTTCTCAGCCATTCTTGAATGTTTTTATAGTTTTAATAAGAAAAGCAAGGGTTAAGTCTGTTTTCCTGATGCACATGTCATGATATGGACTTAATCACACTTGGAGATAAAGTGTGTAAGCGGCCGGTAAGCTCAGTCGGGAGAGGATTCGCTCTTACATCTCTGTAAGCGAATGGCAATAGGTTCGCTTCCCGATCAGGGTGCACTTTTTTTCTCACCATGTGACATTTTAGCGCCTCCTGACTGCATAAAAATTAAACTTGACGGGATTTTTTAAATTTAAAATCTAGCTACCAATCGCTTTCTTATACTCAAAATTAAGCCGACCATCTTTTCTAAAGATAGTTCTTGTTAATAGTACAACATACGTCTTTGCATCAGGGGTGGCGGATACAACTTGCTTGTGCTCGATGATCGAGTTATTTTTACAATGTCATTATCAAATCACTGAGAGAGAAACCCTGTGCAAAATCTTTGATACAGAGAACGGCACTATGCTTATAATGAAACGTACATGTATTAGGAACGTTTAAATAAGATTTGGTTGTGTGTTTTTTGAAATATTTAAAGTTAAAGCAAAGTAAACCTTAGATAACTTAGTGTACGGAAGTTTTCGCTAGAACATCATGTTCAACTCTGACATTGTTTCTGTCAGAAAAATCAGATGAAAAGTCTTTACTACTATCCTTGACATGACTGTGTCCTATATTATCGGTTATCAGAAGAAAGTAAACGCGACTGACGCCCGCTTTGAGCGGACATCCAACTTCTGTTCAGTCAACAAGATTTTATTGATAAAAATTTTTTTTTTTTAAAATTTTTTCCCAATTTTTTTTTTTTTTTTTTTTTTTTTTTTTTTAAAAATTTTATTATAAAAAAAAAATTTTTTTTTTTTTTTTTTTTTTTAAAAAATAAAAAAAAAAAAAAAAAAAAAAAATATATAAAAAAAAAAAAAAAAAAAAAAAAAAAAATTTTTTTTTTTTTTTTTTTTTATATTTTTAAAAAAAAAAAAAAAAAAAAAAAATTTCCATCTTATATACCTTCTCATTGTTGGGAGGTGAATATTATGTAATATTTCGGTGGAACTCTATATCAGTGATACAGCATTATCATATTTTTTAGGACAGTAAAGCCTTTAACAAAGAGAAATCGCTACCGCTTTCTATATATACCCTGCAAACCAACCTGAATATTATGCCTCCTTAAGGCATGAACCGGTCTATGCCTGTAAGCAACGGGTTTTATATATCAAAATGTTTGTTAGAATATCTAGATTTCAAAACCGGATGTTGCAGTTGTTAAAGCTGTGGTACATTGTTGCTATTCAAAATGGCCGCCAAGATGGCCGCCAAATTGTTGAGAATTATGTGTATATATGGAACATCATTTCAGCATGGAGGAAACTTGAACTGAAACGCAATTTGTGATATGTATGCTCGTCAAATGTAAATTTAAGCAAATAATATCCTTACTATTCATTTTAAGGCCAAAAAAAGCCCCTTCGTTTATACTAGAAAAGAGATAATTCAACACAAAGGACACACTTTTGTGTGTAATTTACACACTTTTTTATTTTACCATTTTAATGATAGATAATATCATTTTAGTTGTACATGTTAAGTAAATAGGAGTTTAGTACACATCATAACGAAATAGATATTCACACTCTTATATGTAACAGTACTGCACATAAGATTAAAAGGTTATCAGAAATGAATGAAAGACGATCAGATGTTTGCATTTTACTCCGTTGTTTGTACTTTTCGGATAGGGGTCACCGGTTACTCTTTCGTAGTGACATATTATTTATACAGCTATAGGTGATGTCATTTTGTATTACTGGTATAATATTCCTTGCAGTATCTGGGTTCTTAACTTCTGACTAAGATAAAACTATATGCAGTTAGTAACGCTTTCAAGGTGTTCAGTACACCCTAAAATGAGTTCTTTATTTTTGCAAGCAATACACCTGAAAGAAAATAAAAACCCTATTCGGTTGGCGTCTAAATCTTACGTTGTTATGTAATTATGAGTAAGACTTGCATGTGGCAAGTCATTATCTACAAGAAATCACTTGTTTTCAGACCTGCATTAACGACGTAAACCTTGTCTGACCTTTGGGGCCTTGGCCCTCATTTTTATCTTTAATATGTCTGAAATCTGTGATAGGTTAGGTAAGAATTCACCATGAGAAAATTGTGGACCTTTGCCTTATGTTGTGATTTTAATACTTGCGTTGATTTTGTGTATACATTCGTAAACTAGTCATCGTAAAGTAAAGTAGAAAACCTAATACACAGTGTTCAACCTCCGGTCTTTATGATATATTAGGTGTTATTCACAAAAACAACTAAGAAAGGCAACAGAAATCACCTGCACTGTAAAATACAGATGCTAGGGCATGGAAGAAAGTTTAGAACATCTTTGGTATTGTTGTACAGGACAAATATGAATAAAAGCAACTTACTTTGGCGAACATATCTTTGCACTGAAAAGCCATGATAAAGTGTTCATGTATTATCAAATTACGCAATGAATCAGTTTTAGCAACTTACTAAATATATCTTCGTAAATATTTGCCATAAATACATGTACATGTAGTTACTTTATTTGCCGTTTAAGTCACATTAGTACAATTACAAATAGCTCTTATTGTACCCAGAAATATGTCTTACCGGCGGAAATGACTATTATTTGTAATAAAACTTCAGATAGATAAGTACATGTTCGCAATATATATGATATAAAGATATTGAAAATAAAAAACGAAAGGCTTTCTGTCAACTTTCATGAAGAAACAACTTGAATACGAAAGAAAGACATATGTCAACATTGTTTTAGAGTAAATAAAACATGGTTCTATCATTACCCTAACATGCAGTATAATTATTTTTCTATATCAGTAAATTCAAAATGATCCTGGGGCTCTAAAGTAATTTCTACAATGGTAAAGATTTTTATAATGATGTTCGTGCATGTCTCCTAATAAACGTACACACGGTCGGTGTCTTTTTTCGTGCTCGAAAAGTAATATGCGTACACTTGGTCGGTGTCTTTTTTCGTGCTCGATAAGTAATATGCGTGCATATGGTCAATGTCTTTTTTCGAGCTCGAAAAGTAATATGTGTACACTTGGCCGGTGTCTTTTTTCGTGCTCGAAAAGTAATATGCGTACACATGGTCGGTGTCTTTTTTCGTGCTCAAAAAGTAATAAACGTGCACGTGGTCGGTGTTTTTTATTTCGTGTTCGAAAAGTAATATTCGTGCACATGGTCGGTGTCGTTTTTCATGCTCGAAAAGTTATGTATGTGCACATGATCGGTGTCTTTTTTCGTGCTCGATAAGTAATGTGCGTACACATGGTCGGTGTCTTTTTCGTGCTCGAAAAGTAATATGCGTGCATATTGTCAATGTCTTTTTTCGAGCTAGAAAAGTAATGTATGTGCACATGGTCGGTGTCTTTTTTCATTTTCGAAAATTAATATATGTACACATGGTCGCTGTCTTTTTTCGTGTGCGAAAAGTAATGTTCGTGCACATGGTCGGGTGTCTTTTTTCATGTTCGAAAAGTAATATACGTGCACATGGTCGGTGACTTTTTTCTCTCTGGAAAATTGATGTACGTAAACATGTGTAAACTATGTTAGATGTATCCTTTTCATTACAAATGACTGTTTATGTAATTTCATGTGCGCATGCTCTTTGTCTGTGTACTATCCGTAAGCATTGTCCGTGTATGGGTGTCTCATTATCTGTCTTAGATGCATGCACATGGCCTGTGACAGTGTATTTATTATACCCCTCATTAGATAAATGTCTGTCTTTGTCATATGTCCATACACACAAACAATGTAGTACTCAAGTCTGATACCTACGATGAAGTTGTGTAACGTTTTGACATGTGAACATTTCTAATATTTCTACAGAGATCACCAGATTGAACAAGTTGTATTTCTTCTGAGATCACCGGACTAAATGAATAATATTTCTACTGAGATAACCTGATTAAACGAGTAATATTTCTACAGAGATCTCCAGATTGAACACGATACATTTCTACTGAGATCATCTTTTTAAACGAGTTATATTTCTACTGAGATCAACTGATTAAACGAGTAATTTCTACTGATATCACCAGATTGAACGAGTAATATTTCTACTGAGATCACCAGATTAAACGAGTAATATTTCTACTGAGATCACCGGATTAAACGACTAATATTTCTACTGAGATCACCGGTTTAAAACGAGTAATATTTCTACAGAGATCACAAGATTGAACAAGTTATATTTCTACTGAGATCACCGGATTAAACGAGTAATATTTCTACTGAGATCACCAGATTGAACGAGTAATATTTCTACTGAGAGATCACCGGATTAAACGAGTAATATTTCTACTGAGATCACCGGATTAATCGAGTTATATTTCTACTGAGATCACCAGATTGAACAAGTTATATTTCTACTGAGATCACCTGATTAAACGAGTAAAATTTCTACTGAGATCACCGGATTAAACGAAAATATTTCTATTGAGATCACCGGAGTAAACATGTAAACCAGTTACGTTTATATTCCAAGATCTCGGTAGTATGGTGACTGATTTCTGAGAAAAAAAGGAAAGCACAGAAACTGATTCGCAGAGTTAGTATTGTGTATGCTCAGCACTCTCCCTGAATCGAGGTCTCATTTAAAGGCATGCTGTGCTTAACAGATTTTGTTTAAAGTAGAATGTGACCCAATGTATAAGATATTAAAAATGCGCTTTGCAATCGGAAATCAGCTGACATTAAATTTCCAAGAACAAATTCTAGCTTCAGTTTAGCTGAAAGTTAATTCGCACAAGTTTTCAATTTTTTATAACTTTTTTATAATGTCAAGAACTATGAAAACCTGTACATCTTTGGAAAATCTTTTTCAATCTGTGAACAAAATAAACCAAAAAAATGATGGTGCTCATTACAACAATTAATATCACTCTTTTAATGTTTGAGCAACACTTACAGCTGGGGATATCTCCCTATACACAAAGATTTTATTGTATTTTATACATTGTTCCCTTATTAAGAAAACCGTCTCACACATTTTTTGTTTCCACGTCATGGTCATGGTCATTTTTGTATAAGAAAAACAGCGAACGGTGCACATGAAAATGCAAACCACTGACGGTTACTCGTACCTTTATATTGTTACGTTGCATTTATTTACCAGAATATTCCAAATGTATAATTATCATATTTGACGTCCGATAGACACACAATAGGTGCTAAAAGACCTATCAAAGTGTATCTTTATCCAATAGAAAGTAAAAGTCATTGGCAAGTACATTTTTATATTGGTTTAACACCAGCATTAATTAATGTTTCCTGTACAAACACTGCACCAACTACAGAGAAGCGGTAGAAGCCATCAAACTATTGAAGAGTCAAGAAGCCTGTAATCAGGTAGCCAGTCTGGCAGACCTGGATAACTTTTCCTAACCATTTGATTACTTTTCGTAACTAAAGAATTGAACAGGCTAAATGTCCCTCTAGATACTTGCACACTGTGGTACATAGCAGAGAGATGGCGGGTAATTAAGCCAAACAAGGAACTACGATCGATCACACTACTCAGAAATAAAAACGAACAGTGATTAAGACTCTCACACGAACGCAGGTACCATGTCCTAGTCAGTTCTATACATACTTTGCCATAGAAACCACAGGCTTAATAATCATATGTACGAAAAATTGAAGCCGTCTTCGTCACCGAAATGTCAATGTTTTTTTTTCAAACTACATCTTTTGTAATGAACAAAGCACTTCAATTAGTTATTTCCCTGTATGATCAGTCAAGAAAAAGTGTGTGACAAGATTGTACAAACCTGGAAAAGAAGTTTTCGACAGGAAGGAGGACCCTAAAAATGCGGCTTTCCGGCTTCATTGCTGTGGCCGGGGTTCAGGGTAGACCTTAAAGAGATTCTTGACACCCATTAGCTATGGGGGAATCACCTCTTTACAAACAGCTTTAAAATGCATTTGCAATTTCTCAGTTTCAGCTGTGTTGAAGTTTGAAATCACTTTAAGACTTTGATTTATCATGCCTTACACTAATATCCTTAACTTTTGAAGTCAGTTTGAAGTTCATACCGCGTCAGCATATTACTGCCCATGCTCCGATGCTCACTGACCAAAATCACAGGTCTGCACACACAAATTGGTTTGCACAACAACAGAAATACATTGTAACCATGATTTGCAATTTCTTCATTACCATATTTCATTCGTTTCGTTTTTTGATAATTAATTAAGTAAAGTAATTACCATTGAAAGGTATTTACCTCATACCAAGCTGAAACATCTAGTATTTTTAAAGGCCAAGGTAAAATCTTTGTTCAGGGAGCTTGATTGCGACCCTTTATGCGCGTAAATAGACAAGTATTCCACCATGACATGCGCTCTCGGGCCTTCCTAAAACAGAGGTAAAATAGGAATCCTATGTAGTTTGTGGCCGAACGTACGACAGCATGTTAAAATTTATAACATAACCAGTGTACGTCAGACACCATACGAGTGTTTAAGGTAAATTTCTTGAACCGTACTATACTTGCATATTATTTAACATGACAAGGGAATGGCCTGAGCTGAAAAACAGGCTATGTTCGATGAAATTTGGATTTTATAAGAAAAGTGATTCACTCGTTGTGCTCGCGAAACTTCACCTGGACGTGAAACGGCTTCAACTTGTTTGTTGATAGAGACACAAGCTTGAAATAATGATCCGACGATAGTTAAATAACTTGGCAACATCTTGCACGTGATCATTTGATCCAAAACATGTAAAAAATATAACTTACCAGGAGACGAATAATCAACCGCGACAAAAATTCACAGCTAATATTTGTCTCGATTAACGTAAACCAGACACCATTTTACAATCTACCCCCTGTATAGTGTTACTAAAACGTCATAATTATGGCGATTCATTTACAATAGCCTTGACCCATTTTTCACCATGCCTCTCGAACTCATTGGCCATAATTGGTGGATAAGAAACGATCTTGACAGAGCTGAATCCAATTATGAAATGAATACGTTTCATGTAAAATACGTTATAACTTGCAAATTGGGATAGATATTATAACAATATATCATAATAAGTTACGTAGGTACAATTTGGAACGTAACGTCAGGGTACATCAGCACGATCAACGTCGGTAATTATTAAGCACACTGTAGCATTCTTTGCAATCTGCAATCTACCATGGGGCCCGACGGTGACCTTGTGCCAGGAAATCAGCTTTGTCTCTCACAAGTGAGACGTGGGTTCGATCCACACAGATGCTATTAGAGCGTTCGAGGCTGTTGCTTATATAGTCACCAAATAGCTAGGTCACAACATAGCCTACGCTGTAGCCTCGCCACCAGGCTAGATGATAGTATATTTTCATTATTCAAGCAGAATATTTTCTGGCCCATATCTACTGACAGGGCTTGATCATTACGTTTTTGGCAGCAAAGGGAGTAAATTGAGTAAGAAATAGTAAATGTAAGGACTGAATGCCAGTCTACCTACGCTGTACCAGCCAACAGTAGACTTATAAAAGTTTGTTGAGATTGAGATGTTTTTTCTTTCAAAGTCTTATTTTATTTTAAGGAAAATATCTCTATTAAAAATGTGTCTCAATCAAAGCTCATTTCAACAAATAGGAGGAGAAATTGTGAGGATGTTCTAAAATGTCCAGACGAGGAAATGACTCTTTAACCACTGATGCCAGTCCAGGGTCTGTATATTATGTAATACACGGACCCTCGCCAGTCTAAGCCTACAGCTGTGAAGTTCAAAACTTGACCAGTGTGTGTCGGCTTAATATGGCTTTAAACTTTAAATAATAAATTTTATTACTGTTACTTTTATCATTTTTATCACTATTAAAATGACTGTTGAAAAAGTAAATAGTTGTTGCTATACGATACAACGATATATAGTGTAGAATTTCTTTAACGAACAATGTTTACCACTAAGTAAAGAAACCAATGTAAACAAATTAAGCAAAGACGTTTGAATAAGCAATAAATGTCCTATTTATCGGTTAATATGGGAAAAGAAGTATGAACACATTTGTTTAACGCTCCGATTACTATGAAAAATAATGTATTCAAAAGATGAACAGGTGAGATAAACCACATGACAGGCGAAAGCCAATAAAATTCTGGTTTCTATGTCACATGACGCTTACGCAAATGAAATACGTCAAACGAATATCTAACAATAACTCTCGGCGAACTAGTTTGCTTAAACGGTAGCAGGATATTATACACAGCGGCTGGTCCGCTGTACATTTGTGACATTTTATTTTATTTTTGTGTATTATATGTGCTAAATATTCATGAAAAATGGCACCAGGTCCTATAGAAGAGCTGGCTCTTTTAGACTTGGAGAGGTACGTTTGATTTTTGTTTGAATTAAGCTTTCAAAACCGATGTTAAAAGGTAATGTGTAAATCAAATATGGCTGCTACCACAGAAATCAGCGCACCGACTGGGGCGTTGGCGTATGATTAATTTTCGCCGTAATTGTATATCGGTTACTGTTTAAGATTAGTTAATAGTGTTATCATCTGTAGTTGCTACTGACATGTTGATACTGATATGTCTGTATATGTCTGTTAAATTGATAGCTTACAATGTACGCATTTGTGCACCGCCATTTTACAATATTTCTTATAAGTGGTTGACACAATGTCATTAATAGATACATTACATGTTGTTTTGACTATAATTCTATATAGATATAGATATAGATAAGAAATAGAAAAACTTAATAACTGTATGTAGATAATAGTTCCTTAGACAACTGAAAAGATTTTCATAAACCTCAGTTTAATAAGATGTGCATGTCAAATGCAAATATTAGTCAAAATATTTTGACTTCTTCAGCCGATTCCTATATTGAATCCCGGAGGAGTGTACTGAAATGACCCACGTACAATTAACTGCATTAGTATGCAACCATGGACTTGGATGAATTCAGCTTTATATATACTCCTGAATAATGATGAATATTTCATTACAAAGTCGTTCAGTAGGTGTACATTGAGCTAAAATGTTTTGCTTGTAAACTGTCTACTTAATTCTGTATCTGCAATTATATCTGCATCCTTAAAAAGGGCAATACACAAGGCTTCTGTGCTGTTGTATAAGTGCCATGTGTACTACTTGAAAAGCCTTTTTTTCTGATAAAAATTCCCTTGTAATTCCTCGTCCTCTTTACCCAAGGGAAGGAAAATGTAAACACCGAGTAGTGATTTATTGTTTGTATTTGTGCCGGTCATATTGTGTGCCTTATCACTCTGCCTGACCTTCCGACCTACTTAATTCCAAGGGACAATCTTATCAGTGGCCCGACGTTTAAGCCTTAGCAATTCAGTTATTTTAATATACAAAGTATATTTCTTTGCTCATGGTGAACATTTACAGTTACACTCGAGACTGTTTTTAAAAGTAAAGAATCAATGTTACCAATTTTCTTCAAATTTCTGTGAAGTGCTAAAGCGTAAATTGACGCTTACATAGAGTTTTGCACTTGAAGGCTTAATTGGTATAAAATGGATTTTTGAATAGTTGCTCTTTAAGTAAGTGATTAGTCGACAGGATTTCCATCATATAGGTTATTACCTAGTTTAATGCTAATCCATTCCAAATGTTTAACCCATATATTTTGTATAAAAATAAAATCTCCGACTATATATATAACCTGTAGACCGCCGCTTTCAATGTGTAATAAAAGCGTTTAAAACATGTGTTTTTCATACAGATTATACGATGGGAAAGTGTCTAGAGTTCGTTGAAAAGTATGCCGTTGCGCTAAGACAAACATGTCTGTAAATGCCTCTAGCTTTGTCAATTATAATTTCCGTGGAATAATGGATTAGATATACAGAAAAGTAAAGAGAGCAAATATTGCGGTTCTAGTAACTTGCTGGAAAAAAATGAAGGGGGTTGATGAGTAGAGAATATTCTTTATATTGTTTCAGTTTAAAACTCAAATGGACTGGTTGCAGGTTCTCTGTGACCAATTATAGGCTAGCCGTTTCAAGAAAATAATTTTGGTTAGGGGAATCTATAACACTGTCGGTAGGATTATCAGAACCACGTAACTAATTTGTTTTGGCCTAATGATACTTTGAATGTAGGTGACTGATACATGAGGGCGACTTACACATGTACCTAGATGTAAATGCCAGTACATATCTATGGAGTGGTAATTTTTAGGCATTAGGTGATGGGTTTTTTGCCGGTGTCAGCATCATATGCTGTATTTATGAGATCTGTACTTGAGATATCTTGACTTTTCGTGATCACTTTTATTGTCATCTTTATGACGGAAGCGTTAGCAGAACATTTTCATTTATTTGAATGACTTTGTGAAGCATGGATGTATCAGGGTAAGTTTGCAGCATTATAATGAGTTACGCAACAATGGAAATAGACAGAGGACGGTTCTTAGCATTCAGCGAGAATTCTTTCGATAACAGTGTTTATGTGGGTGTTAAGAACAGTTTTCAGTAGTTTCAGTTAAGTTCTAAAATTACGGAAGCCATGGAGTTTCAATTACGATTGCAAGTAAATGTTATCCTTAAAGTAATTACGGCAACGAATACAAAGAAATGTTGAACACAAGTTTACTTAACCCAACTAGTGTGCGCGTTGCGGGCTCTTTGCTATATTGTAGATAGTCGCCCTTCGCAAATAAAGACAGTATACAATGAATATGTTAGTCTATAAATGAGGTAGAAATATGAAAACTTAAGTTTTAATAAGTTCTGAACAAATAAAGTACTTTTTTCTTGTTTTATAAGTCTTTATTTAGACCCTTGGTAAAAGTGTTTCATTAATATTGTATAAATTATCCCTTAGGATCGATTTTCAATCTCGGAGTTGCGTTTTGTAACTAAATTCACCGCGACTTGCAAGAAAGGAGTGTTTGGGTGACCTAGGAATTCAATGTGATAAGATTCAACTTGTATAAAAACCATCTGTTTGATGACAAACCGTTCTCAAAACCCTGTTTAAAAGTTTGCCGGTTGAATCGCTAGTTTACATAAGGTCACAAGAAATATGTCGGGCGATTCTACTCTACATCTATGCCGTGAAAGGACTTTTTGGGCTGTTCTAACAGATATATGTAATTTGCTTAATTAAACTGTATATTGTATTTGTCGTCTGCTGTAAAACAAAACAAGCAAAAATCTCAAATACTTTAAAGAAGTAGCATCGTCTGTGTATTTTTGTAAGAAAACCCTTTCTGAATAGGACTATCAGTAATTTAGTGTTTCTATTTCATAACATCCATTCAGCATTCAGAACCACGTAACGTGTCGTAAATTTAGTAATTTAGAAGTTACAATACCAGTAAATTAGTGGAATTATTAATAATAATAATAATAATAAATTCTTTATTTATCGAAGGTAACATGTAAAGATATATCAAAAGAACATTAACATACCTTAGTTAAAAACATGGCCTTCTCTAAAAAATTCCTAAATAATAAATTAACGTATGACAGACATATTTAAACATTCAACCATGAACAAAAAACAGTTGTATCACATTTAGAAAATCATTCACTAAACAAAGAACACTTAATTCTATTTTTATAAATTCTTGGACAAAGTGTGGACATTCTGTTAACTATGACTTGAACTATTTCAAGGAATTCATCACAAATGCAACTTCACATTATTTTCATCATGAAAGTGTGCAACAGTCGCACGTTTAAATCGTCCTTTTTTGACAACTGTGGGCGGTTCGTTTACATCACAAATATTTTGAACGTAATTTAAATCATGATGACAATTGTCAGATACAAAACTTATATAAACAACAAAGGAAGCAATCAGCAAATTACCAGTAATTTGAATATATTTTCGAGTGATATAACCTTTGATGTTTTGTTATAAAGGGACAGTCGTTTTGTTTTTAATCAAACATAAAGCTCTGGTTAAAGTCGAATATTCAAATGTGATATGCTTGAAGAAACATTGGGTAACAGCTTCACATTGAAGCAGACGGTTCTGATATGGACTAATTCCAGGAACGCTTTGTTTGCTTGACCGCATCCGAGGTTATAAAAAGTTCGAAAGACGAAGCCAGGGTATACAGGAACGTACAATGTAAGTCCACCCAACTCTTCTGTTGTACACGAAAAGGCTGGACTATTACTTTATGTTGAACACATGCCTAATTCTGTTTTCAGGTCCAACAAAGGGGCTTCGAAACAGCGTAGAGATCAAATCAATGGGGAGATAGGGGTTTTGAGGGACTTGCTTCCATTGCCAGAGTCGGCCAGACAAAGACTCTCACAACTCCAAATCATGTCTCTGAGTTGTGTCTACATCAGGAAATGCAATATACTCCAGAAAAGTGAGTTATATATGCTAATCAAGTAATCAAGTAACAAAGATAAAAGTGTTAAAATTGAGAACAACGATGTATATGTAACAGTTTTGTAAAAACGTAATTAAGAAGGGATTGTTTCTAATGTTCAGAAAATAAACATTGTGTTAGGAAAAGATGGACTATTGTATGTATAGACAGTTTAGTAACCCATCGTAAGATAATGACAAAACGAAATGATGAAACATATCGAAACAGGATGTTTAGAAGGAAGTTAACATGGGGTTGCACTAACAACATTATCAAGTAGAAAACTGAATAGATTACAACAACAGATTGTCAATCTTGTTTCACATCTGCCCAGGACAGTAGTGGCGTTTTCCTTTCTCAGTCTCAACTCTTGACCTTCTCATTGAAAACATGCAGACTTATTCTTAAAAACACATCATGGGTAGTTTGATCTTTGAAGTACACACTTACTATGCTATCAAACCTAATTACTAACTATTGAAACACACATTACATGTTTAAAAACAATTTAAAAATTATTATTTTTTCTTCCAGTGCTCCCCGCCAACCGTTGCTCAATTGAAGTGCCTTGTGAATTTTCATCGGTAAGTGGAAAAGTCTTCTAATTATTATAGTGGTTTGAACAAGGTTGCGGTTACCCAGTGGTCCTATTTATAAATATGTGTTAATGATGCTTGCATTTCCGATAAAGAGTGTCAAGTGTTTGAATGTTTGGGGATTTCATAATTTGTGAAAAAAATGTGACTCAGGGGGAAAGAGAAGTAAAGCTATATATGGGAATCACTCTATAAACAAAAACTTCTTCACTGTTTCCACATTTGGTTGCTATTGGTTTTCGGAGTATCTCGGTTTTCTTATTTGGTTAAACTTTATTTTTTTATCATTTGGAGAGGTTGAAGCACAACCAATATAACTCTATCCTGAAGAAACATCTTCAGATTACACTCAAATATTTAAAATGTTTTGGATCAAACACTCCTTCTTACCATACGATATGATCACGGGTACAATAATTTATTTAGGCCAACCCTGTAATCTATGAAAAATGATATATATGATATATATGTGTGTGTGGTAGCTAACAAGGTAATAGAAGATCACGAACGCAAGATTTGGTCCTGCTTTGTTGTTACCGTTAAAAGTAGACCAATGTAAAAAGAGAATAGAGATCAATGTGAAACCATAAATCAATACATAGATAACAGCCTGACATATTATTGCCTTTACCTGGTCTTATTTGAATTGATTCATGAAATACATGTATGTTTGAAGAGGCTGTGAGTAATACAGGTTGAGTAATAGGGGAACAAGTGAATAGTAAAGAGCGAAAAACATGTACATGCTCCACTGTTTTTTGTTGATACTTCGCATGAACGTAGAATATTCTTCTTTCCTGTACTTCGCAGATACATGCGCTGACTGAAGTCGTTGCAATGTAAAATCGATGCAGTCACAAAAATATTGAATGTCACCCATCCTCTACTGTTTGGTAACTGACTAACAGACTATAATAAGTAACAAGTGACAAAACCACTGGACAAAAACAACTAAATGAGAAAAACGACAGATTGTCAGTTACACATTTTTAGTAAAAACAGATCTATAATAGACTGCGGAAATATTTGATGGTGTCTGTAAATAATCTTTTCTAAAATGTCAAAATAATTTTCCAGTTGTATAAACGACTTTCAGAAAAATACGCAAATATGTCGAACGAAGCAAGTTTCAAGCGAGCTACATACGTTGGTGGTAGATTGTTTGTTCAGGTCAATACATTATGTTGTTGACAGCTATATTACTACTGTCTACCGTGTTACCATGATGACAGTCCCGACACAGTTAATAGCTTCATATACCTGCACTTATAACAATTTCAGATTCTATTTGATAAAATTTGAATACGGCTTTTTTCAACCAAAATATTTCTTTTCATTCCGAGCTGAATATTCAACTTCAAAATTGAATACGATCCCACTTCACGTTATCGTCTGCATCGCATATTTTCTATCCATTAGTGCATAAATTGAACTTATGAAAGTCTGGTATACAAACAAATGGGTTTATTTTAGGCTGTATGACGTCAGTTTATTGCTTGCATGGTTCGATGCAGAAGCGACCCTGGGAAAAAATTGTACGATCAAAGTTTGGAGACTTATACGCTCCATGGGGTAGCATTATTGAAAGATATTTGCTTTTTAAACAGAAATTGTTATGTTCCATGCGTATGCTGTCGCCGGCTAACATAATCGTTTTTGACGTATTTAAATAATCTTTAACAGATAATCAATTTAAGTTTGTGATATTACGTACTAGTTAATACGACACTTTAAGATTTAAAACCTGTTTAGTATGAATATCATAACGAATCAATGAATACTTTAAAAATTCTATTTATATAAGATTATGTTATGAATGTAATCACGCTATTATAGTGTGACTCAATACTTCGCCGATGTTAAAATCTAGGTTAAGGTTGGTTAGGCTTGGCTATTGATTGTTAGTATCTGCCCATACATGCGCGATTACTTATTCATTATATTGTGCTAAAGAATAAAATGGGGCGCCGTTAAAGCAGACTTTAATTAATCAAATGCCCGGTGTTGTAATATGTTTCTACGCTGATCTGGCTCTGTCCTAATACAACAAGAAGAGTTTAGTATACCTTAGGGGTTAACCCTTGACCTGAAGTTTACCTATAATGATTGCTTTTCATTTAGCTTATTTCTAATTGTTTCAGGCACTGACGGGGTTTATTCTTGTAACAACACGAGATGGAAAGCTGGTCTACATCTCGGAAAACGTCACGGAATACCTCGGACATTCTATGGTAAGCATTTAACAAATTGGACCGTGAACAAAATCGAATCTATATTTGCTATGATTTTAAATATCCCTAAGTTTTTTTGTACCTGTTGGCTTTTTAGTAACCATTGGCATTTTTTATGATTTAGGTGGACATGAAGACACAGGGAGACAGTCTTTTTGATATTGTGGACAAGCGGGACCACGGCACTGTGCAGGCACAGTTGCTCCATGGTGTTGCATCCACTGAAGGCCACCACAATAGAAAGATCTCATTCTTCTGCCGCATGAACATGTCAAGAACTCTTAAAAGACAGGGTGGATTTGGAGACGTCAAGGTAATTTCACATGATTTGCATGTCCACTTTTCGGCTAATGAAATATGTCGTAGAGCTATAATAGTATAGATCTACTTAGATAGAACTGCTCCTGGTAATTTTATGCATTTTGGAGTTTGTAAGAAGGGTAAGTTTTTGTCGTTTATCTGTAGGCAGCTCACATGAGACCAATATGTCTCTAGTTAATCAGCACATACAGAAAACTGAAACCAGCAGGCTTTAGTTAAAAGAAAACAGCTCTTAGAAATTATCTATAAGAAGTTAAACATGTTACAATGTGTAACACACACAGTTTTTTGAAGATAAGGATTATTTGGCATGCGATTTTATTTGATATGATGTGATGAGGAACATCTGTTGCCGGTATGCAAGATGTTTTCTTTCCCACACATTATGAAGGGTGAGAGCGAAACAGAACTTTGGAATTCCAAATTTTTACAAGCTCACGGAGTGGGGTAGCTTTGACACTAAGTCTAGTCCTACACAGACAAGAACCTTGTTTCAAAAGCAGTAAAAGGGCGCTTCAAGTATTTTTCCGATATGATAAGTAAACAAAACGGATCAATAAACTAACAACTCAGACGAATCCGATAAAATCTATAAATTAACTCCTGCAGTTATGAACGAAGTCCTCAGATGAAATTCACGTTTGACATTTATCCAACCTTCAAATATTTTTTAATGAATTCCCTACCTCCAGCAAAGTAGGGTAGTAATTAACAAGGCGAGTAAATTTTACCGATTTAGAAATGCGTAGGTTTTAGCTCTAGGTAAAATATCGAAGCAAGTACAAAACAATGTTATCTGCTTTCATTTATCAGAGAGATGGTACACATTGTGTTCTTTATAACTTGTAAACCAATATCTTTTTAACATTTTCATTGAAACTGATACAGAAATTTACCACATGTAGCTATGACAACTTCAGTGCCGGCATGTTTTACGACAAGTTAGAAGATTACAACATCGATTTTAGTCTATTTTTCAAAAAGAAAATTCTTCGTTGTTATTAATCTATGGAACTATCTAGACGTGGGAATGTTACCAGAACTTGACACGTCATTTGGAATCTAGCTCAAGAAACATATACATTTCGTTGAAACCATTGTGTAGTAATATAAATTAATCAACAAACTACAAGTAGGATCAGTACGATAAGACACAATGTCTGTTAGAAATATATCTAAGTTTCATTAATTATCAGTTGATATAACGTCTAGTCAAGTCGTCTCGTGAATGGCTGTATTGTACGCTCCTTTCTCTCTCTCTTGGCACGTGTATACCATTTACTTGCCAAGTACACCATCAATTCTCAGCACTGTATCACCTCTGGTATAACTGGTGGTAGGAAAATCTGACGCGTTGCCAGAAATGAATACAGTTCTATACCACCTTACTTCTACGTTCCCACTGCTTCATTAAAGTGTTGTTTTAATGCTATGTTGTATTTTGCCAGGAGATATAACAAGTGAAATAACAGAGATATCACAACTCAAACAAACAATAACAATGCGAACGATAAATGTTGTACTTGAAGAGTTCATTTCCGTTCCAGATAATCACAAAAACCGCTTACCAACGAACACACATTGTATTGTGTTCTAACCTTAGATAAGACAGCCAGAGACTGTTTTCAAAATTACTATTTCAAGGTTTCGACAATTTTAGTTGAATTTTAAAGTCGAATCGACAAGTAGGTGTGGACAAACGTACAAAGCTTTCTTCTCAATCCTGGATGCTGTTTATTAATGTATTGTATTTGTTTCAAGCTTTGATAAACGATTAAATAATGATTAAACAAAACGTACAAAGAAAGTATTTTTAAAGTATAACCTCAAATGTATTTACCTGAAAGTAACATTGGCCAGTCATTTGTCAAATGGCTGACATATTTGGCAGACGTAGGGCCATAAACACTTACACAGGCTTATTCATGTGTAATTAAGATATATCACTGTCAAACAATAATACATCATATTGAATAAATATGTGGAACAGATGCTGGAGTGCAAAAAGTTCTAAGGTAGAACTACCACCATACTTTATATAACACACCGCCTAAAAAGTAAACACCGCTCTTTAAATTGAAGTTTTAACAATTAAGAGAACAAGAAAAAACGTGACAGTACATGTGTTTATTTTGCACTACTACTAAACTAATGGGAATGTTTTTCTTGACAAAAGTCATAATTGTATTATCTTTTATATGATAATATTTTAAAATTTACAAAATACATATTAAAATGAATGAGAACACAATGAAATTTTCCCTCTAGTTTTTGGTCTATGAACCACACAGCAGTTTTAATGCAAGAAGATACATGTAGTTTGCCTTTGGCAGATATCTGTCATAACAGCATTTACTCACTTAATTATGCATACAGCACAAACCGCAGCGCATACGGCAAAACAATATATAACATGGGAAATACAGTTCATATATAACACAGCCGGAAATATTAACCAACCGTAGGAAAAAAATAAGATAAAAGGAAAAACGTCATATTAAGTAACCAAGACACATTATAATTATGAGTATGCGGAAAATAAAAGTCAGTTAAATGTTTTAATTATCGGTCTTATATTAACAAAATCTGATAAAATTTATGAACTAGTTATGTCGTCTCAATATTGATCTATTATTGAGGCTGTAGGACACACTGTTAATTAACGCTTTCCTGAAAACAGCCTCCCGGAAGGTTTGTAACATACATAATGGCACCTGGAACTATGACGTCATCAGTAATTACCATAATCAGCTCATATCCCTTCTGTTTTGCAGACAAGAATGCAGATTTAATGATTTCCTTGAGAAATAATGAGTTAAAATTGATGGCACTACGCCCTTGATTAGATAAATTTCACGAGTCATAGAGAATAAGCACCACAAAGACAATTTAGAGCAATATGCCAAGGGAAGGTCTGCAGTAACATAAACTTGTCTTATCTTTAAGGATTTACCTGCTTTTTCTGAGAAAAAAGCAATCCGCTTTATATAGCTCTATGATTAATCCCAGTACAAGAGAGAAGGACATATTTCGGAGATTTATAAAACATGGCGCTCATTTTTTTAGAGATGGCTAATAAATAGTTTATTTGTATAGTTTATGTATTTCCACGTAGCTGATAGATTATGTCTATTTCCAGGTGATGCACATCAAAGGTCATTTTGTGCCAGTTGGTCAGAAAGAGAGCGGAGTGCCCGAGCAGCACGTGTTCATGGCGCTGTGCACACCACTGATCACCCCTGACGTGAAAGAGAGTCTGATCCAAAACAACACAACCGTGTTTAGAAGCGTGCACAAACTGGACATGTCGTTCATTGAGATCACTGAAACGTAAGTTTCTACAAGGATATAGCACTGCTTACATATATACAGTTTTGCAAAACCACAAAGTGAAGCGGAAACCCTTGTTAAAGCATTTAATTTAAATTGGTAGCGAGCTATCACACATTCAGGCCATGAAATAATGACTTGCTTTGCTTACAAAATTATTTACTGATTTGTGGCGATTGTTACTATAAATATTACATTAAATGTTGTTTTTTCAGGGGAGAGTTCCACCTTGGTATGAGTAACGAGCAAATTGAAAATAAATCTTGGTACTCTATGCTTCACCCCGAGGACCTTACGGAAGCCAGAGCAAAACATATACAGCGTAAGTTTTACATTTATGACTTGCAGTGGTTTTTTAACATTCTTTAAGGTGCACTCATTTAGGAGTTTCTGTTTTATTCTTAATGTCTAACAACAACTGTTACTTTGTATCAACTTCATTTCAAGATTTTCACGTGAAAACTATTTCGACTCTTATCTTCATCATTTTTGTTTTCCGTTTCTCAATTTACATCCATCTGTTTGCAGTGATAAAATCTCGCCACGAGATGGGTTGCATGATGACAGTGCGCATGCTCACCAATTCAAATGAGGTCATTTGGGTGAACATTGTAATGCATGTTAGACAGGCGCTTGTTTCCAACAGTGACGATCCAGTAATCGTCTGCATTAATCAAGTTGTCAGGTGAGACAAAAATTTATGAAATTTTGAACAATAAGCCTTCTGTTTTCTCTATAAATTTCACATTTCTTTAAAAGAAAATTATAGTCTTAGTCATATGATGTCAGGTTCTCCACATATAATTTACAAAATTACAGTAGTTTTCAACAAATTTTACACTTCGCATGTATCTGTAATTTAAGGTATATCATATATGATTTCAGTGAAGAAGAGGCAAAACAGTTCAAGATTCAAGGGCAGTTGTTCGCCTTATATGCCGCAAGGACGCCAGATATATTCTTTGGAGGACAACACTATCATCACTTCCAGCAAATGATGGACCCAGAAATGTTAGGTCGACATCAAGCACAAGCTGCCTTTATGCAACACCCACAACTTCAACAGGCATACTATGCTGATCAGCAAAGATTACAATTCGGAACTCCTCGCCATGGCCAGGGTGAGTTTCCACAGCAGAACAAGTATGGAATACCTGGTCTTGATGATATGGACCAACAGCCTCCACATGGTCATACAAGTACAATTAAGGCTCTCAAGAGAAAACTTCAAGAAAACTTCATTTCAGCATGCAAACCTAACAAAATTCCACGGGTTGCTACAAATGACAATCCAGATGGTGGTTTTCCAGATTTCGCGACTTCCGGTCAGACACATTACGTGATGAACGTGAATGTGTTTAGAAGTAACGCAAACGCCAGTGACGTATTCAGTTCTGGTAACGGTATTAATACATATGGCGGTGACACTTTGCCAATGATCTACCAGTCTGCACCTGTAGATCCTGTTCAGGCTATCAGACAAAAGAAAGCAATGCTTGTTAGAGCTATTGCTCCAGTTGGTACACCAGCGGTTGTGCAAAAGCTTGCACCTACCTGTTCTTTAGAGCAGGTAGTTCCGGAGATCGCCATACCTGACTGTTACCTAACACCAGACCCGTCACCGGCTAATTCTCCTAAGCCATTGATCTCATCAGTTCCAGTGAAACAAGAAACACAGGAAATTAAGCAGCTGACAACATATGTAATGAGCAGACTGAACGAACTGAAACAGAATCTGACGATCACTGAGACGCCAGTCTCACAGCAAACAAACAACAAAAAGAAAAATCTGCCAGTTATTGATGCCACATATGTCGACTCATTCTTTGATGACCTGCGACCTGCACAGAAAGAGACCAGTATTGAAATTAAGATGGAGCCTCTTTCGCCTGAGCCAGCCGTACAAGTAGCTGATGATAAACTGTATGGCCAGTCCCGTAAATCGTCATCTAACGCGCTATTAATGACGTCAAACTCGCCACCTCCAGTCGTACAGCCGCTGCTGCAACGTTCTTGCAGTATTAAGAAGGAATTCACACTTGAAGAGTGTACCGACCTGGAAGAACTGCTCGAGCTGGTTGACACCGCTGCTCCGGATGCCAGCATGATGTCTCCAGCATATTCTACCGAGTCAATTTCCCCTGCTGCATCTCCAAATTCATACACCAGCAGTGTGGCTGAATCATCCCCAGTTTCATGCTCATTCGGATCTTCTTGCCTCAAACAACAAAACTCACTTGATCGGATGTACACCGACATGAGTCCGGGATCCTCGTCACCAGGCTACGATGGTCGAGATGATCTTCTAGAACCTGACAGCTGGTTGCTGGAACCGATCAGTATGTCACTAGATATGTCGCTGGCCGACATCGAGACCTTGCCTTGTGAACTGAAGACAGACGAGCAAGATGACCTGTATCATCTGAAAATGCTTCTTCAGCAGTCTTGGGAACCATGTGGTAAGTTTGGGCTTCTTTGTATGTTTACTGATTCTGAGTCAAACTAGATTAAGTGTATTCCGCAAGTTGAATCAAATGTAAATTAAGCAAAACGAAACCGGTTTAATATAAACACTACCAGCGCCAGATAATAATAACAAATACAATAGATGTAATGGAAAAGCTTATATTTATACTTCATATTCTATTTCAGGTACCCAAGGTTCCAATACCCATAAAACCACCCAGTAGGTTTCTTGTGTAAGTGTTACTTACAATCATGTTTATGTATGGCATATTGCCATGTCGCCACTTTGGAGCGTTCCTGGTGACTCCTGCTGGCCGGGAAACAGTCAAGCCAACGCTTCAGATGGTGCCCTGGTTTACTTCCGGTTCTGCTGGCGGATCTGGATAAACACACCCCTGTTAATAGATCTCATATTCATCATCATTGTAATCATTAGCAGACGTCAAATTGATTTCGGCGGGAAATTCATATAGCCAGTACGGTTATTCAAGAATTATTTCATGCTGGTTCATGAAGATTTTACTTATGCGCGGGACGTATTTTTAAGACAGTTTGCAGACTGTGGAGCAAGATAAGACAATGTAGATGTGGATATTATTGTGGAAAAGATATTTCACAGAAAGAAATGTGCTTTTTTGACTTGTGCCTTTGCAGCTAACTTTTTACAAAGTTATATACATTTAGATGAGTGGGCTTTACACAACTTTCGTCATGTATAAAACTTCAGTACTTTTTCAAAATATGCATAATTTCATCTTGTGCCTGAATTGAAAAGGTATTACTTATGTAAATATCCTTTCATTTTTAGCTTGATGTAACTTACCGCTATAGTATACCTTACTTTTGTTTTGTTACTTTCTTATCAGGATTTCATTTTTTGGCGCTGGTAGCCATTTATTTGAGTAGTTAGATTTGTAATCATTCTTTAAGTAGTTTGTGTTTGGTGTTTTAATGCCGTTTTTCATTGATTTTTCATCATATGCAAGCACTTCTTGTGTAGGAAATTCTGATGGATTTGCGTTTTTGTTCTTGTCGAAACATTTCCTTGCTGCTGGACCAGTTAGGGAAATGTAAATAATCGTAGACCTGCATGATTGCATTTTTCAGGCACCTGAAAGTTTAGGGACTTAATTATAGCGTTAGCATGTGTGCTTTTAATGGTGAATTTTGACATTTTCAATAACTCAATGTGTGTTTGCTGGTCAAACGCACGAGTCGTTTATCCAAAAGTTGTGTTTTGCTGTTAACGCTTCGTGTACCATACTGTGTTTGTCGTTAGGATATTTATGTTTTATGTGTTTATATTTCGGCATAAATTGGAGAGGCGTTACAATTTGGACAACAGTAATAAGTGCAAACATAAGGCTTTTTCAATTTCGCCATATCTAGAGCTTTTGATTTCGCAAAGTGATGTACTAAGGTATGTTAACCGCCGGTCGGTAAACGTTTGTGAATATTTCAAGCTTTAATTGCCTTTTGGTCAGCGTTTTCTGAAGAGCTTGTCATGACTTCTTTTAGTACGGCGGGTCCATTTGAAGGATTGCAAGACATGCTCTAACTGAAAACATGGTATCAAGTAATGATATTTCGGATCTTCTTTTGCCAAGTATCTGTCACTGGTTGGCAATATCTGGTATGGGAAAATTCACGAAACGGCCTTTAAAGAAACCTACTTTGATTAACCAAAGTAAACTGCAACATACTGAAAACTGAAATTTTGAACAGTAAAAACAACAACAGTTAAATACGAACTACGGTAATTGGGTACCAAACAAGTCTCCTATCGATTATTGCAAGTACCCGGTAATTCACTGACATTTTATATGGTATTGGATTGTCATTTGACACATATTCCTACATCGAGATAAAGCAGCAGGCTTGCTTTGTTTCTAGGAAAGTGTCAGCGGCTCAGTATAAAATTCATATTGATCCAGTAACACAGGAATTTGTGTTTTCACTCGTTGATAATTTCCTACAAAGAATTTTTGAGAATACAAAAATATACTCCGCTGGTCGGAAACTGTTGTAGGGAATGGTCTACCTTGTAAACGCACTCTCCTCAAGTAACAGTTGGGTTTATTGCACGATATTATGTTTCTCTTTGTGTTTTTCAGCTTTAATTGGCGAGAAAGTACAAACCTTTTTGTTTGCATTTATTTCGTTTTTATTTTGGCTATTGCTACTGTAAAGTCTGTTTTTGCAAGACCTTTTTTGTAACTTGCTGGTAATTTTACAAAAAAATAGCAAGAACAGACCTTAATGCATGTGCAGCAGTACTAATATTCCCTCCCTGACGCGCATTTCTCAGTTATGATCCGCTGGACGGGTCTGTGAAGTGCAGGTCATGGACACTACAGTCATTAAACTTTGCTTATGCAACTTGGCGTAAAGTTACAGAAAGTCTGATTAATTTTCGCAGGTCGAAAACTGTTCTGTAACTTGGCGCTTACAAGTGCGTTTGAAAGCTGATTTTATTCACAATGACATCTTTTACATAATAAACGCCATTGTCCGAAGCATCACCTCTCCAGTTTTTATTACACTTTTCGACCAGATTGATGTCAGTTTTTATTTCAGATGAGGAAATTAATTAGACACTTGTATTTAATTAGACACTTTGGTTAGACCGAATCTTCTTACATACTGAAGATATAAAATGTGTCACCTGGAAAATAACGCCTATTTAATACTGTAACATATATTCTGTAACTTTAAGTGTGAATATTTTATGGAATGACGTAGGTAGATCTAAGATAAATGATTCAGTCTACAATTTATGGTAGCATTCGTGTTTCACTTTTCATAAAAGGAAGCTTTACCTTTTCCAAATATGATCTTTACCAAATATGTGTTAACTTACAAGGTGTTTTTTATTTTATGGATTTTTTTATTAACTCATATAACCTATGAATGTTACAATCCGCTTAATAAAGACCTTCAAGAAACTGAGGTGTTTGTTGTATTTAGATAAAGGTTGTTTGATATCTACCGCGCCCCCTCCCCGCTTAGTTTGTAGGTAGTGTACTAGAATCTTGTCCGTGGGTCGGTCTCTGCACAATAGAAATACAATGTATGTAGCTAGTGGCGTCAACTACTCTGGAACTGCAATTAAAAGTTGACAGCCATACCACTAAACATTATTAAGCTACGCTCTCACTGTATTGATTACAGTATCTGTATTTAATTGTCGATTATGATGATTTACATTGTGACATGCTCATTTGAAATCAAAAGTGTGGTTATATAATTGGAGTTACAAAGTGGACACACAATGAAGTCACATGACCTTTGGTCCCTAAATGGGATTTTGACATTGAACCAAGATAGCTGAGATACACACTACGCCTATCATCGCAAACATTTGACCAAAGTTTCATGAAAATCCTTCAAAGGGCTTGTGACACAATCCCGTGACGCTTGACCCTTAACTTAACCTGACACAGAACATATGTGTTGCTTATCATATTAATATTACAATGACGTACCTCGAATTGAGACTTTTAATTGTTTATAGTCCCGACCAGCCCTAGCATTTCTAGTCCGGTGAAACTGCCAAGACTCCGGACAGGCTCAGGTTGAAGAGACAGATGCTGTTCTGTTGCAGAGACAGCTTCTTCTGCAGTTTTAAATACGGTAAATAAACAAGAGGGGCGTGTGCCCTATATGGAGATATCGCGCACTTGAGTCAACAGAGAACATAATACAACCTATGATCATAGCTGCATGCCTTCTGTTGCGTATAAAGATCTACATGTTGCATAAAAATCCTAAAAATAAACATATTCTAACAACGGATTTTCATATATAGATTGTATAAGGAAAACAATAACACCGCACAGGGGTCTCTCATTTTAAGGAATCATCTTCTTTTCATCCATTTTGGTAGACATAATAATTTATGTCAAAAAAAACTATACAATTTTGCATTCTGAATTGCTATTTCAGAGAAGATATTTGAAGTTTCTATATAGTAGTATAGCTTATATAAAGAAAACAGTCCCAGCCACTGTGCGCCTAACGTTTAAGGGATCAATGGCATTTTAGCAATTTTAGTAGAAAGTCATAAAGTGATTACATTTGTTAAATGAAAATATGTTCTGACCAGTAATATCAGAGAAGAAGCATTTTGAAGTTGCTATATAGATTATATTGAGAAATCAGCCCCACCCCGCTGGGGGTCTCAGTCTTTTAGGGATCACTCTCATTTTAGCAATTTGGTAGAGTTGTGAGGTTCTCCTTTGTGCCAAATTAAATAAAATTTAATCAGTAGTTTCAGAGATTTTCAAAATTGTTCTTTTGCTTGCCGTAGCAACCAGAATTATGCATGGATCAGAATTCTTCAGCAATTTTGGTAGAGGTTCATACAAGGAACGTCCCTGTCCAGTTTAATTCACTGTTGAATTAACATTAGTCATGGGGTTATAGAGGACATCAAGCGGTCACAATAGGTCACCCTGCTACTTTGTGCCAGGAAAACTCAGTAGCGATATTTAGTAATGATAATCATGTAAATGCAACCTATTATGCTTGGTACATATTCATTAAAGCATTGCGGATTTATGCCGCTATATCTGTGAAGCTTTGTTACCTGCAATTACATTATAGCATTTGTTTACTAGCTAAAGTTTATAAATTGTGTTGACATTTCTTATGACACTAACGAACTGAAAAGGCACAAAGTAAACATTAACTTCTACTATACCTTTCTTTGAAAAAGCGCACCTCACCGTTCTTCGATTGGTATACTAAATGACATGGTGTTCAAACACCGATCTGTATGTCGGTTGAATCAAGAACAGCCTTTGCTTTACGCAGTCTGGGTAGAATACATACTCTATATTATTTCGTGGATCCAGTGATATGTTATATAGCAGTTTAATAAGTATACTCTTTCATATCAAGACCTGAGTTTTTTTGCATATAGCGGTACTGAGACATCTTGATTTTCTAATATCCGGCCAAAGGCCTTGGTTATCGCACATCGGGTCTGCAATTTGCTGTTCTTGAGCTTTTGCATAGAAAGTGGATGACATTAACTGGAACCAACACTGACTGGTAGCATCGGGAGAGATACAAATACACTCCAATGTTATATATCTGTAGGAGGTAAATCATTAACCGTTAGAGCTGCAGAATATGGTTCAAACTTGACATGTGATGTTTCGTTACTGCACACCAAAGATATCTTTTGGAATTATTTATGGAAGATATCTTTTAAAGCAGGACTGATATTGATAGCGTATCTCTTCATTATTTATATATAGGGAACCACCTACGAATATAGCTTTGACATTAGTTTTGGTTAACCTTTCTTAAGTTTTTGTTTTCATGTCTATAAAAATAGGAGCCGTGTGATTACATCGCGAATCCCCGGCCCGAGATCATTGAACCAGAGTATGCTGGTAACATGCACATTTCCTCTTGATGGTGAAGCTTCCAATGAAAAGCCTATAGTTGCTGACAAAATGTGCGGGCACCAGTTTTAATTAATCATACGAAACAGTAATTCCGTGAAAATTTATGAAATAATTATGTGCTGATAATATGCGCCTGTCCTCTTGATAGTTAAGCAGTCTTAAACGTTTCATTAAATTAAAGGTAGTTGTTCCTGGGAAATAGCCCGGACAAGAATGCACAAATGTTCTATATATACTTCTAGTAAATGATGATAATGAAATGGCCATAAATCAGAATGAAAATATTCAACAAAAGCCAGTGGCGTGGACAAGAAGGGACATGAAAATGTAATTCGAAGGGCAATAACTCTGTGAAAAACCACTGAACTAGAACATAGTGATAATATGCATTTCTTTTCTTGATAGTCAAGCAGACTATGAGCTTCACAGAATTCTTGCAGTGGTTCCTGAAACATAGCCCGGAAATGCTGTAGCTATGTATAAATTATATGTTTTACATATACATGTATAAAAAGGGGCATAATTCAGTCTAAAAATCATTAAACCGGAACATGCTTGAAATATGTCCATTTCCTCCTGTGAGTGCGGCTTCCTATAAAAATATTGAATTCCAGTCTGCGGTTGCTGAGAAATAGCGCGTGGAAAAGTAATAAAAGGGCAATAACTCCATGAAAATTTATTGAACTGGAACGTGCTGATAAAACGCGCATTTCCTCGTGATAGTGAAGAAGTCCACGAAGTTTCATGGAGTTCAAGTCAGTGGTTCCCGATATATAGCCCAGACAAGGTCGGACGGACGGACGCACGTATGAAGACCATGGTCATATAGCCCTTACGGGGGATAATAAAAGTTTATACGCAACTAAAATTGACCACCAGCGGCAGTTCGACCGAGGAGAGAATTTTAATTAAAGTAACCATGTGTATGTATACATAAAATACATATTAGCTTAGATCGATAATTGCAGGAAAAAGTAAGGGTATATAAGACAGGGATTCGCTATAGGCAGGGGGTCCCTAAGGCAGCATACTTGTAAGTAAGTAACAGCAATATTATTGTTAAGCACAAAAATGGGAAAGCTCAGGATTTTTACGAATAATGTACAACAAATGAGAACTTGATTCAGACATATCTAATGTAACCAAATAAATCTATTTCACCGAGGCAATTCATTGGTACTATTAACATAAATAGCTAAAATGCATCACTTTGTATGCAAAAAGTTTGATAACTTGATAAATGGGCTGTACATTTACCTAATGATGTCGTCTGCTTTTGGAAATTCTTTTGAAAGAAACAATATAAAACAAATGCAATACGCAAATTGCAAATGAATTCCAAGATAAAATCTACGGACGATTCATTCACTCTCATTCGTCAAAAATAATTTTTGTCTCACTGAATTTAAATCAGCTTGAAGTCAGACAGAAAACATGCAAACTTCCGAGCTACTGAAAGTTTATTAATTCAGTGTATTACTAGTAACCAAAAGTAATCTTGTCAAACCTGAGTACTATTGCACAAATCTATACTTTGACCTAGTGATCTAATTTTTGAGCCCATTTGACCCAGTTTCAAAGCTGATCAAGATTGTATTGAGATAAACGTTTGAGCAAGTTTGTTTAAATCGGTTCAAAGATGTTGACTCAAGTGTGTACACAATGTTTTTGTATAATTTGACCTGGTGCTAGTGCTTAATCCAATGTTACCCGTTTCAAACTCAACCTAGGGATTATTAAGACAAACGTGAAAATTATTCATGATAATAAAGTTTATGTAAATAGTGTCAAAATATTGCCTGTAGTATGTACACAAACCGATTTTTTTTTATTTCGGATTATCCAGTTGAATTTTATTAACACAGTCTGATTACGAAGATCATGCTAAAAGTGTGGGAAAAAAACTGAGCACAAGGTTTTATAAAATTTTGTTTATACTAATTTTTTTTAGCTCGATTGTGAAAAAAGCTTGTGTTTATCGTGTCACTCTCGAGTCCGCTACATGGAAAAAACAGTACAGGTTTGACGCAGGAAACTATAGTTATGATCGTATATGACCAAGAATCGAAATTTATTTGATTATACATGACACACTATTGTGGTATGGTGTTAATAGATTTTTTTCTATTACTAGACTCAACGGATCGATCTAGTGTTTGGTCAGAGACTTTTCTAAGAGTTAAATAAGTGACGTAGTCTTTGACCATTCCACTCTCGTTTTGGCGTTTCTCGCCCTTAATGGTGGAGTGGTATGGCCGTTGACTTAAACTCATTAAACATCTCAATAACGGGGTCATGGGTTCAAGTCCTGCTGTCAACCGGACTCTTTTATGTTCAAAAGTTGCCAGTTTCTTTCGGATAATAGGAGGCTTATATTGGTCCGTTTAAGGAGTGATGGTTTGGTAAACTGTACGCCTTTAAATCACCGAAATGCTGTTGAAACAGGCGTTATACCCAGGACAAAATGTTGTGCCGGTGAAAGCTATGACACACGTTCCACCGGGAGACATTTGGCATATTCAACTTCTCTTCATACATTTGGCATGACATATATACTGTCATTTTCGATTCTTTTTTCTCGTCCATCATTTACGCTAGGTAGCCTGTAATGTCCTAGAAGATAAATCATATACAAATTGCTATAAATATTTCCTCTTTAGTGTTGTTTTATCATCCTTGCAAAGACACAGGCTTTACGACCGAATTAATAACTCTTGAAAGCTTTATATACGAGACTTATTTTCATACCACGTATATGAAGTTGCAAAATATCACATTATACAAAATGGTAAACTTAAAGATAAACTTGTACTCGAAGTATACCATAGGGCACGCGTATGTTCGTATTAAATTAGGATTGGCCGCCTACGAGGTCGGTGGAGTCGCCGACATGAAATCATTATTGACTGAGGGTCATGAGTTCGAGCTCGGTTACCAATTATGTTTCTTTATATGAGAAAGAATGCAATCGGGGTCTAGTACTAACCCTTCCCAGGGGAGAAATGGTTAGACGAACAATTAATCCGTAAATCAGACTCTACGTTCCACTCTCTGTCTGTTTCGTGCACCAACAATCAAAATTAAGACGGACTGTATGAATCAGAAGTAGCCCGTTTCATCATTTTAAGAAATTCACATCTTCATAACATAAATCATGAGGCTCGAACCCACAACACTCAAGGATACAGATGTTTTGACTGCAACTCATTGTCTTTAAGCATTCGAATTCAGACAAGATGACAGTTCGTCTGACTACCATGGTAGAGTCATTCCCAAGCAATCCGATGCCTGGTATGCTCTCGAAAAGTTAAACTCAAACATAAGCAGAATACATATTTGCTAGACCTCTCCCGATATATATTTATGAAAAACAATCAGGATATCATAGACAAGCTTTAATTAAATTTCACTACTGTGTTTGTACCGGTTTAATTAGTGTCAAATCATGACATGCAATAAGTTAGTAAAGAGATACTATAATAATTATTAGTTCGGAACAAAGTCACGCTACGTCCGCATATTTTCGTGTGTGGTGATAATAGAATATAAATTATGACCGGTATTAATCGAAAACGTGTATCCTAATGTATTTGAAAAAACTTCTAACTGGTAGTGGGGCTACAATTATAACTTTCTTATATATTTCTTATTCAAATTATTTTATTTTTACACGAACAATCGCATAAGAAAATCGTGCACATTTTACAATTTACAGTAAAACCGTTCTTCGGTGACGAATTTAGTACGTTTTGCAGAATGTGCACGTGCAACTACTATGCGATATCACGGTATGTTCTTTTTGTCTTTTGAAAAAAAAAATCGTTCGTACGATGCGTATGAAAAACCCATAAAATACGGCCCGCATAACAACAGAAGAGTGTTTAAGAGCTACTGGTATGTTGACCACTTGATTTTCTGTATGACAAAACTGTTTACTGATTACCTGAAGAAATGACCCAAATTTGAATATGGCAAGAAAAGCAGCCGACACAAATATTACTTTCCACTTTACCGAACATTTCTTTAAATGGAGGTTCATTCGGCCTAATGGCAAGTCTAAATACCGGAAAGTTATATAAAATGTAAAATGTTGCAGTTGGAAGTTTTGTTAAGTGGTGCATACATTTTAATGGATAGGATGAAGTAAAATGTGAAGCAAACCCATGTAGTTTTGTGTATCAGTTACATTGTATATGTATGTAAAACACAAAATCGTTCTGAAATTTAGTCAGTACTTTATGACAGGTTACTTAGGCAACCAAGACTTGTTGAGAATGGACAGAGAGATAGACAATCCTAACAGTTCAGTTTGGTACATTTCAGCAGATAAGGTGAAAGGTGTTACACTTATTGACATAGATTTCCTAGGAACTAGGGAACAGTTTCTATCTGTTTCACAATAATACACATTCTAGATTAGCATGAATATGTGTCTACCAAAATAATAATGAAACAAGAGAAGTAACAAAGTTTGCCAAAATACTTATTTAAAATAAACAAGAGTACCAGTAGTAGATTTAGAAGTAGGTGATAAGAGAGTGTGGATGCAATTTGAGATTGTCAGTTGAGAGGTAAAGAATAAAAGAACAGTTGCTTTTCACTTTACCTGTAAACAATTAAGAAACAGGGATTGGTAGGCAATGTGGTATGATCTAACTTCCCGGTCTCAACTGTCTGATGGATGTCTAGTGGTGTAAATTTCAACTGTGAAGAGGTGACATAATTGTCAATTTTTATCCACAGCTGAAAGATGACAGGGATTATTCAAGCATCTATCATTTGTACATAAGCTGAAAGTACACTATCACTGATCTAACATTTTGTCGCTGTAACAATTGTTTAAATAAATTTTTTAAAATCAGTCTATTGCAGATTTTAATATGCCTATGGTATATTTCTATAGTCAATTCGAGTGCATTAATATGATTAAAGCACTCGGAAAAGAAGGCGGATTTTTAGGACATGGAAGTAGCTCCTTCTGACTTTTCTAATTTACTCCCGCGCAGAAAATAAAATAGAAAAAATATCTGTATAAATACATCAGTCACATGAAATAGTCGTGTTTAAGAACATAAATATTATTTTTGATTGCGTCAAGTAAGCCTTAGAATACCTTCACCTTGTTTTCCTTTAAAAAGGCCAAGAAAATTCAGGATTAACGTCATACAATGTTTTGATTCCGGGAGACAAAATAATGAATGAAAACGTCGACGTCATCACACTGATGTCATTACTACACGTTAAAACGTTGTACAGTCCAGATGAACGGTTTGTCTTTTTTGTTAGGTTCGGAATCTGATGTCTTCAGCAGAATGTCACAGTCGGGTAATTTTTTCATATTTTATGTATAAGATGATTAAACTAAAATAAGTTTGTATAATATAGTTATGTATGATATCTTGACTGGTTGCCTGAATAGGGGAGTGAATTCCTTGAACAGCCACTATTTATGCTATTTTACACATTACCGCCGAACTGAAAAAGGTCTGTAGTAGTTACAATAGTTTATATAGATTCGGCTCATAAGAATACAAATAATCTATGACTTGGAGTGCTTTCTCGAAATTGAAGCATTTCCCGTCAGTAATGTGCCTGCGTAATAATTCACTCGGGCTTCGCCCTCGTAAATTATTCCACCAGGCACATCACCTCCGGGGAATGGTTCAATTTCTATAAAGCACTCCAAGTCATAGATTATTTCTTCAATATTGAATTATATGTCTTTCAGCAGATTGGTAAGATCAAGGGGTATGATTTTAACAACCTAGGTATAGGTCCACTAGGCAATGCTACATGTCAAATACCTAAGCTCTAGGCCTTAAAGTTGAGACAAGAAGATATTTGGCGATTACTGACTTCCCATATTAACATTAAGCTTTTCAGTAGATCTAACTACTTGTGGAAAAGCACTGCTGATATCTGTATGACATCAGGAAGTTTGAAGATAAAACTTACATACAGTGATGAACCATGTAGGATATGACATAACTAAGATCCTATTTGTACTCTTTATATCATTCTTTTATTATATCTTGTACAATTTTAATATCACTTCACACAATCAGACACAATTCATGTATATAATTATTATCAAAATTACCAAATAAATATCACTGTTTTTATACACCAATATGTCAAATAATTATTTCCCTTAATCAAAACTATAAAAGACTCCTTTGCATTATTATAGCATTATAATGACATACACAAGTATCAAAAAGGAACTGCAAAAATACACCAATGTATAAATATAATACTGAGGCAAAAAGCCAGGGTTCAAACCTGTGCCAATATAACAGTAACTTAAGTGAACACCTGTCTCTGATGTACACTTGTCAGTTGCGACGATAGTTGTTCACAACTACCAAATTTACAGTAATCAACAATATCAAAAATAAAACAATTGTCGTAGTAACACAGAATGTTAATACAAATATTATTCAACTGGGTTATTATTTTCACTCAACTTGATATGTACACTGACAAATGATACAAGGTTTCATATGGCACTGCCATCCTGTAATATACATAATTATGTATAAAATGCTTACTAACAGTCAATGAAACATATGATGAGTAACCAGGCAGCATCTCCATGGAAACATTTACATTTCATTGAAAAACTTGAGATATTGCTGGAGGTGATTCACACCACAAATGGACTTTGACAGACTGATGAAGTTTAGGGTATAAAGGGAGATAATTTGTACATAAACCATAGCAGAGTAATGGACCCTGAGAAAGTAAATATTGAAATTTCAGCATTACTTCTGCCTTCTTGAGAAATGCTTCATATATTCAAATAATTTAAATAAAATTTGTTAAAGTTATATTACCTTTCAAAATTGTCAACTTGGTTTATAGTTTAGAATGATGCTCAAAACACAGTGGATGCTTAAAAGCATTATAAGAAATATGTTTTACCAAGTTATTTCTGTTACTGACAACTACAAATTGAGATATACATGACCAAAAGGGTGGATTTTTCATTTTTGACTAGGATAGTCAACTATTTTTTTACAGATTTCCTCTATATTCAATGTGAATGAAAGTGTTGTACAGATTGTTATTTTTGGGTTATAACTATGGCAATGTTCATTATTCTAGGAGTATAAATCACTGATTAATGTTTTATTTAAAATTTGATGGTCACTTTGAACGGTAATATCACTTTAAACATAATAATGATGTTAAGACTGTTTGACATATGAAGATTTTCTAACTTTGAGTCACTGTGACCTTGACCTTTGACCCATTGACTTAAAAACAATAGGAATCATCTAAAGGTTGCATGCAACCTTCTTATTAAGTTTCATGAGTCAAGTGAAAGCAAATGTAGGTCACTGGGACATTGACCTTTGACCCATCGACCTAAAAAACAATGTGAATCATCTACCCAGTAAGACCAACTATCCTATGAAATTTGAAGTGTTGTGGGTGACGTAGATGTCAAAATATTGAGCAGATTTTGTTTTCAAAGTTTGGGTTACTGTGACCTTGACCTTTGACCCCTGACCCCAAAAACAGTAAGAATTGTCTACTCATTAAGACCAATCATCCTATGAAGTTTGAAGACTGTAGGTCAAATAAATCTAAAGCTAATAAGTGGAAAAGATTTCCAAAGTTCCGGGCACAATGACTTTGATCTTCGGCCAATTGACATAAAGAACAACAGGGATCATCTGCCAGTTTGATGAAAGTTGATTAAAAATTGTGACCTGTAGAGTGTTATCAAGGAAAATCTAATGGAGGTAACTGTAACCTTTACACACTGACCCACAAAACAATAGGGATCATCTACATGGTTGCAGGCAATCTTATGTGCAAGTTTCATGAAAGCCAAATGAAAGGAGTGCTATCAAGGAAAACTTTACAGACAGATGGACAAAGGGCAAACCACCATGACACAAGCAGAAGCTCTGCTGGACTTTGTCCAATAAAGCCTCACACTCATGATGTAAATACGATTTGTTTATGAAGTCTTGCATAAATATACATGTGATTTCTAAATGTTCCTTCTTTGCAATAACAGAAGACTATTGTTGAGAATGGTCTGACATGTTGCCCTAGGGTCATGATTAGTAAAATGGACCGGTAATCTGAAAGTCTAGAGTTCAGATCTCAGCAGTAGCCGTGTATCTTTCATGAAAGTTGACAGTATACTTTGCTAAATTTGTTATCAAGGCACCCTTTCCTGCGTATTGGCTCAGTAAAAATATATAAAATGATAAATAACAATAGAAAATATCCGTATAGCAAATTAACAAAAACAATTTCATTAAAGTATTAGTGTACTAAAACTATGTATGTTGTCAATGCAGATACTTCAAGTACCTCTCTGGTAGGTCTTCTAACAAACCTGTAAAAATAATAAACACATCATATATATCCAGTTGATCTGGTGTCATTAGTGGTGACCAAGATTAAGCAGCCATTTACCTTAACTTTTACTCTCCTAAACTTCTAAAATGACTTCATCCATCTATCAATTTGGACAATACCATTCATAACTTATAGGTGTGACATTGTTCAGGGAAAAATTTACTATTTGACAAGTGAACAATGCAGATCATGATCAGACTGCAGGAATATGCATGCTTACCATTGTCTGCATTTGTCCCAAGGTGGAGTTTACATAATGCTGCCAACACGGTAAATGATAAGCAGCCAAAAAAGTTACAACCCCATCACTTATTTTTAACCCTTACCCCACCAAATTACTTAAATGGAGCTGCCCATCTTTGACTTTGGATAAAGACATAAATGTAAGCATATATATAAGGTCTGTTACCTTTTAACGCTAAGTGTCACCTTGACCTGTGAGGTAGGGACATGGCTCTCATAGGAGACATGTCATCTTCATGTGCTAATCATTTGTGCCATATTATTTAAAAATTCCTCCAAGCATGACAAAGTTACAGCCTGGACACAAAAAAGTCAACAGAAGGACCATTCAAAGTCTGACCTTGACATTTGAGGTAGGGACATGGGTCTAGCACATGACGTGTCATCTTAATATGCTGAACATTAATTTTGTCCCATATGACTGAAAATCCCTTCTCGTATGTTACAGCCTGGACACAAATGTGTGCATATATACAGATTTTTCCATTACTTTTAAACTCTAAGTATGACCTTGATATTGAGGTAGGGACATGGGTCTTGCATGTGACATGTCTTAATGTGCTAAACATTTGTGCCATATGATATGAAAATTTCTTCACGCATAATAAAACTAAAGCCTAACATGAATGTATGCATATATATAGGATTTTGTTACCTTTAAACTCTTACGTGTGACCTTGACATTTGAGATCTTTCACATGACAAATGTTCTTCATAAGCTGAACATTTGTGCCATATTATATAAAAATCCCTTCATGCATTACAAAGTTTCAGCCCAGATATGAAAAAAGCAAATGTAAGGACAGACACAGATGGATGGTGAGATAACTATATGCTCATATTTGGGGACATAAAGACGTAATCAGTAATGGGGCTCAAACTCATGACCTTGAATCAATGATGGGTTACAGTGATTTCAAGTCTGCGATTCCAACACCTTTGCGAGTGTACAATTATTACTATAGGAAGGGAAATATAAATAATGGTCTTATCTTCAGATTTTTTTATCAGTAATTCAAAAGAAATTTAATCCTTCACAAATATTTGTGATAAGCAATTCAAAGAAATTTCTATCTCTTGAAAATTAAGAGCAAAGCATCTGGATTAAATTTTTTTTCTGAAAGAACACAAGCAAATACTGATACCAACTACAATCAAATTCAAGCATTATGTTGTTTTTAGAAAAGTTAGGACTAAATAGCTCATGCAATAAGGAGTGGTGGTGTAGAGGTTAAGTTGTCTGCCGCCCATCCCAGAGGGGCGGGTGCGAGCCCCACTGGGATCACGACACTACCTCCTCATATGACACCAGTACTGGTTTTTCCAGGAAGTGGACTCAAGAGTGACTCCATAAGCTACTAGCTTTTTTTCACAATCAAACTAAAATAAATTAGTATAAGCTAAACTAAATACTCTGAACTATGTGAATGAAATCTATTGATTTTATCACACCATTTGGAAGTCATTTACTTAAAGTGGAATTATGCACATATTTTTTCAAGTAAAAATCCAGCTGAAATAGGTGTGCGTAAAAAGGGTAGAGGAAATAATAGCTTTTAACCAAATACACCAAACTCTTCCTGCTACCTGTATGAAATAATAACTTTCCAAATATTACTTTTCATATTTTGACTGGGAGAGTCAATTTAAAAAAAAAAACGACTGCATGTAGGAGTTGCTTCCCTTCCACTTCACTGCCGAAATCTCTACCAACAACAATAACACAAGGGAGATCACTGTTAAGAAAGGAACTATTATTTCTTTTATTAATTTCTTAATTTCTAAAGCAACCAACTTCAAATACTAATGCGGAATTATCATTAGTTTAACACATTTAAATGCACAGCAACCAAAAATTCACTTTGTGCAGTAAGATGCGCATAATGTCACTTTAAACACTTTACAAGGGAACTTAAGAACGTTAAGTGAATACAAACCTACTAGTATATGGAATACATGTTTGTTCTACATATGATTAAATTCAATCCATGTATGTTTCAGGTATTGATTTTGACATGTAGTCTTCTGTAACAATTTCAATACTGTAACAGTTATTGTAGCCTTAATGACTAGATTGTATGTGGAAAGGTGCCAGCAAGTACAGAATACTTTTTTCAATCAAATACAGACAAAAGCTATCAATTTATAACCATACAGACAAACACACAAATAATTCAACAGACAGACAGAAATCACTTACCTTTTTCCTTCAATACTTGTTTACTGAATAACTTTGCATAGTACCTCTGAAAATATAATTAATAATTATATATAAATAATGAAACATAAAAAAACCCTTAAAGTTCTGAAAAGCAGATTGATAAACATTTTATTTACATTAAATTTGGTTTGTATCTGCCTATGAAGAAGATACTAGCAGTATACGCTGGTGTTGACGAGGGTCAAAAATAAGAGTATATTGGTACAATGTACAAATATATAGGCTTCATTATTCACCTTACAGGCAATACAAAAGTTGCTAATGCTGACCATTGTCATTTAATTTTATAAATCATACCTAACTTTAGTACATACCTCAGGAGATGAACCCCTGCTGGGGAATGTTATACAACCTTAAAAAATGTACTTGAGAATATGTGAACAACACTCAACACTACTGAGTGTGATAATAACCACTGGCAAAGAATGATTAATGCTATAGGAAAAGTGGTGACACCATGACAAAGAATGGTCAACACCATAGTAAAAGTGGTCACATCATTTCAATTCATGGTCAACACCATAGTAGAGTGGTGGAACCTATGCTGGCGGTATCCCTATACTGGTGGTATCTCCGAAAAACGGCTATTTACAGAAAAACAGGTGAAGAAAAATTTTCAGGGTACATTCAGCATTGACAGTCGATGAAATGCTTTTAAAGCAAACGTAGTGATAGCCGCGCGTGCAGCTCTGTGACGTCACAGCAGCCGATACAATTGTACTTGATCCATTTCGCTAGAAAATTTCTTAAATATAGACATCAAAATCACCCAGTTAAAGTTAGCATTTTTGATAAAACTTATTTCTTTTGTATAAAAATGTATATTCTATGGAAACTGTTATATCTTGTTAGTTAATATTTAGGCTCTTAAAACTGTTTCCAACCTGTTGGTTGTCAAATATCACATACCACCAGCATTGGTTCCCTTCGAGGTGAAATTTCAAGTTTTGACATGTGTCGTGTCAATAGCTCCCAGAACCACATAGTCAAGTGATGAAGCACATCAACGTCTTGTTTCGATTTAGCAGGGATAACATTATGTTTTTGCTGAGGCAAATCAAAATGGTTAGGATTTCCTGCTTTCTGAACTGCTGATATACATTCAAAATACCTCCAGCATAGGTTCCCCCACTCTAAATGTTCACACCATGATAAATTGGTCAACACCATATGGGAGTGGTCAACATCATAGTCAAAGTGGGAAAGTCGTCAATGCAATGGCAAAAATTGGTTCATCCATAAGAAAAGTGGTCAACTCTATGGCAAGGAATTGTAAACATCCTAAGGAAAGGGATCCACTTCATTGCAAAGACTGGTCGACACCATAAGAAGTGTGATCCTTTCCAAAGCAGACTTCTTCACACCACAAGAAGTGTGATCAACTTCATGGCAAAGACTGGTCCACACCATAAGAAGTGTGATCCTTTCCAAAGCAGACTTCTTCACACCACAAGAAGTGTGATCAACTTCATGGCAAAGACTGGTCAACACCATAAGAAGAGTGATCCACTTCATGGCAAAGACTGGTCCACACCATAAGAAGAGTGATCCACTCCTTGGCAAAGACTTGTCCACACCATTTGAAGAGTGATCCACTCCATGGCAAAGGTTGATCCGCACCATAAGAAGTATGATCCACTCCATGGCAAAGACTTCTCAACATCATATGAAGAGTGCACTTCATGGCAAAGACTTCTTAACACCATAAGAAGTGTGATCCACTCGATGAAAAAGACTGGTCTACATCATAAGAAGAGTGATCCACTCCATGGCAAAGACTTCTCAACACCATAAGAAGAGTGATCCACTCCATGGCAAAGACTTTTCCACACCATAAGATTAGTGATCCACTCCATGGCAAAGACTTCTCAACACCACAAGAAGTGCGATCCACTCCATGACAAAGACTGCTCTACATCATTTTGTGATCCACTCCATGCCAAAGAATTCTCAAAGCCATAAGAAGTGTGATCCACACCATGGCAAAGACTGGTCCACACCATAAGAGTGATCCACTCCATGGCAAAGACTGGTCCACGCCATAAGAAGACTGATCCTCACAAAAATTAATCGAAGGAAAAGTGGTCCACTCCATGGCAAAGACTGCTCCACACCATAAGAAGTTTGATCCTCTCCATGGCAAGACTGGTTTACACCATAAGAAGTCTGATCCCTTCTATGGCAAGACTGGTCTACATCATAAGAAGTGTGATCCTTTCCATGGCAAGACTAGTCTACACCATAAGAAGTTTGAGCCACTCCATGACAAACATTAATCAAAGGAAAAGTGATCGACTCCATCGCAAAGATTAGTCCACACCATAAGAAGTGTGATCAACATCATGGCAAAGACTGGACCACACTATAACAAGACTAATCTTCACAAAGATTAATTGAAGGAAAAGTGATCCACTCCATGGCAAAGGTTGGTCCACACCATGCGAAGTATGATACACTTCATGGCAAAGGTTGGTCCACTCCATAAGAAGTATGATACACTTCATGGCAAAGGTTGGTCCACAACATGAGAAGTATGATACACTCAATGGCAAAGGTTGGTCCACACCATGCAAAGTATGATACACTTCATGGCAAAGGTTGGTCCACAACATGAGAAGTATGATACACTCCATGGCAAAGGTTGGTCCACACCATAAGAAGTATGATACACTTCATGGCAAAGGTTGGTCCACACCATGCAAAGTATGATACACTTCATGGCAAAGGTTGGTCCACTCCATGCGAAGTATGATACACTTCATGGCAAAGGTTGGTCCACAACATGAGAAGTATGATACACTCCATGGCAAAGGTTGGTCCACACCATAAGAAGTATGATACACTTCATGGCAAAGGTTGGTCCACAACATGAGAAGTATGATACACTCCATGGCAAAGGTTGGTCCACACCATAAGAAGTATGATACACTTCATGGCAAAGGTTGGTCCACACCATAAGAAGTATGATACACTTCATAGCAAAGGTTGGTCCACAACATGAGAAGTATGATACACTCCATGGCAAAGGTTGGTCCACACCATAAGAAGTATGATACACTCCATGGCACAGGTTGGTCCACACCATAAGAAGTATGATACACTTCATGGCAAAGGTTGGTCCACAACATGAGAAGTATGATACACTCCATGGCAAAGGTTGGTCCACACCATAAGAAGTATGATACACTTCATGGCAAAGGTTGGTCCACAACATGAGAAGTATGATACACTCCATGGCAAAGGTTGGTCCACACCATAAGAAGTATGATACACTTCATGGCAAAGGTTGGTCCACACCATAAGAAGTATGATACACTTCATAGCAAAGGTTGGTCCACAACATGAGAAGTATGATACACTCCATGGCAAAGGTTGGTCCACACCATAAGAAGTATGATACACTCCATGGCACAGGTTGGTCCACACCATAAGAAGTATGATACACTTCATGGCAAAGGTTGGTCCACACCATAAGATGATACACTCCATGGCAAAGGTTGGTCCACAACATAAGAAGTATGATACACTCCATGGCAAAGGTTGGTCCACAACATGAGAAGTATGATACACTCCATGGCAAAGGTTGGTCCACACCATGAGAAGGTTGATCCTCTCCACGAACAAGTCTGGTCCACATCATTAGAAGAGTGATCCACTCCATGACAAAGATTAATCAAAGGAAAAGTGATCCACTCTGTGAAAAGACTGGTTCACATCCTAAGAAGAGTGATTCACTCCATGACAAAGGCTGGTTCACACAATATGAAGAGTGATGCTCTCCTTGGATAAGTCCGGTCAACATTGTAAGAAGAGTGATCGACCTAACAAGAAAAATGATCTACACAAAGTGCAGATTGGAAGTATGGTCAACAAAAAGGGAAAAGTAGTGTATACAAAACTATGCAGTACCTGATGCATTGTCTGATCATGTAATACTATCTCTTGACTAAAGATTCAGAGAACCTTGAAATGTAGACAGAGAGCTAACTCTATAAATGTTACTGAAATGAATCATACACTCAAAGAATCATATCTGAGAAATATGATAATATTGTAAAACATTTGACAACACTGCAATATTAGATCCATGATGCCTAAGCTTTCTCCCCTTATGCATTTCCTTGCAGAGGTAAATTTAGAAGGTGAATTCACTTAAGATGTTAAGGGTCTAGGCTCCTAAATAAAGAAATCATATACATTTCCAACATCACATAAAGCAGTGACAAATTATAGGCTTGAAAGCTATTTCCTACATTACATTTGTTTTATACACCCCATTGCAGCTTTCTGTCATATAAATTGCTCTGAAAATAGTTCCCCTGGTCATAAACTATGACAAGCATTTTAACTCTTTACTAAGTGATGACAGAAAATGTTTATTTTATAGAGATATCACTGTAAGTTTCAAAGTTATTAGATTTAAACAAAGACATGCATGTATCTTTAAAATGACAAGAGAAAAGATTTATATCACAAAATGATAGCACAATAAATTTGATAGAAATCTGCATAAGTTGTTTGAGATATTTTCATTTCTTTACATGTCAAAGACAGCATTGTACCATAAAGTGCTCTCTCTATTGTTGCAAGAGACATTAGTTAACATAAAAAAGAGCTATCAATCTTATAAAGCTAGGTCTGTTTGCAAATTGCACTTTATTTGATACATATAGTTGTTGTAATCTGGCAGCAAAAAAATACAACAAGAGGCCAAAAAGGGACAGTATCACTCTACTGGACTGAATAGACATTTTGTGAAAATCGTTTGGACTGTTAACAAAGACAAGAGGGCCAAGATGGCCCTATATCGCTCACCTTGGTACAAGTCCACTTGCCTCGTGGAAGATCACTAGATAATGGTTATATACCAAATATGTTTTCCAATAAATCTATGAACCCCGAACCCCCGCCCCCTGGACAAGGTCAATTTTGACCCAAGAGGCATAATTTAGCAAACTTTGAAGAGGTCTACTAGGCAATGCTACATGCCAAATATCTAAGCTCTAGGCCTTGTGGTTTCAGAGAAGATTTTTAAAGCTTTTCCTATTTGTTGCCATAGCAACCAGAGTTCTGCATTGAATGGAATTTTTTTAACAACTTTGATAGAGCTTCATGCAAGGAACATCCCTGCAAAGTTTCATCAACATTGGCCCAGTGGTTTCAGAGGAGATGTCGTTTGAAGGAAATGGTGGACATACGACGTACAATGTACGACTGACCCCGGACGGAGATTGATCCTGATAGCTTCTCTGGCAATTTGTGCCAGGTGAGCTAAAAAGCTAACAGGTCACTGTGACCTTTACCGTGACCCAATGACCCCAAAAACCAATAGTGATTGTTTCATCAGTAAGACCAATCTTCCTATGAAGTTTGAAGTCTGCGGGTGATATAGATCTTAAGATATTAAGCGGAAAAGATTTTCTAAATTCCGCTGACCCCAAAGACAATAGGGATCATCTACAAGTTGCAGGCAAACTTACTTCTGACCAATTTTGATAAAAAATGTGATCTGTAGAAGCTAACAGAGGTCTGTGACCTTTGACCTCGCCCCCTCCCCGGCAAAATTAGATATCATCTTACATGTTTCAGGCAACCTTTGGAGCAAGGTGATATCATTGAAATGCTAATGGAGGTAACTGTGACCTTGACCTTGGACACACGGAGCAAGTTCCATGAAAATCAAATGAAAATTGTTACCTGAAGAATGTTATCAAGAAAAAGTTCATAGAAAGACAGACGACGGACAAACCCCCATGGCATAAGCTCTGCTGGACATTGTCCAATACAGCTTAAACTAAAACTAGATGCCCACGTGCAACATGTCGAGCCGCCAGCTTTCAAAAGGGCTAACTCCTTACAAAGTAGAGATAGGTCAAAATACACCTAAATATTGGATGTAACATGCATGTTGTACCACAGAAAAGTGGTCTCGATTTTTCTCTACGGCCAGTAATAAAAAAATTACAATATAAGCTATTTATAGTAACAACAAAGGAAAGTTAAATTCTAAAAACAATGGTAGCTCATGGTGGTGAACAGTTGTGCCAAGTTACATCAAAATCCCTCCATGCATGAAGAAGAAATGCTCCAGACAAAGTAATTCTTGAATTTGACCTTAAACCTCTAAGTGTGACCTTGACCTTAGACCTAGGGACCTGGTTCTTGTGCATGACTATCCGTCTCATGATGGTGAGCATTTGTGCCAAGTTGTTCAAGAATCCCTTGATCCATGGATAAGTTACAGCCTGGGCAAGCTAAACTAGGACAGATGGACGCCCGTACCCACGCACTGACATACATCGAACCACCATTTGGACAACTATATCTAGCTTTCACAAGCGGCACGACAAAAAACTGGCAAAAAGTTAGCCCTGAACATAACAATCTTTGCTAAAAGTTAGCCATGAATATGGCTTCTGCCTTAATGATGATTTATCTGCCATTAGAGTAATTTCTCTGGCAATAAGCCAGTACTGAAAAATATAACTTTCCATACTGAGACAGATAGTAAATTAATATTATATCAGCCTACATCCAATCATCCCTAGGTAACAGATACAGAAATATTTAATTTTTTAATTGTCTAGAACTTCATTAAATGAAAGCTCTTATGGACATTAAATATTGATCTATTACTATAAATAGCTGTTTGCATAAATATTACCAACATTCTCTAAATGGAAGAACATTTCTAAAGTGTTTTTTATTATGTAACCTGGTCTCAGGTGTTTTTTATACAAGCAAAACAGTTTTTATTAAACTATGTCAATAATATAATTCATTTGAAATCGTGAACTAGATCTAGTTCCTCTCATGACTGAGATATCAGATGTCAATTGCTACATGTATATTGAAGGTTTGGCCAATTCGCAGCTACTATTTCATGTAATATACAGCTATAAATGAAACAGGTTGAGAAAGTCGTAAAATTAAAGGTGATTTCATTTGGTTCTTTAATAACTTTACTCTTTAGAATATGAAAGCAGACTTTAAGAATCAATGTGTTTTCTCAGTAAATATTGCAATCTGTAAACAGAGGTGAAGTTTTATACTTTCTATATGTACAAGTCATGTACTTTTGATTTCAAAAACATTAATAATGTTTTTCTGTACAAATAACAGTCAATTTTGTCAGTAAGACATCTTTCTTGTAATGAAAATACTATGAGCCTTTGTTAACATCCACAGTGATCATGGACGTACTAAGATTTTTGTTTTTTTCTAGACACAAATTTCTATAGACCTAGACATTGCATTTCTACCAGACTGAAGTTTCGGCCACACTGGGATTTACTCACCTGTCCTGTATCACAGAGGCAAGTTGCTATGGTATGGCCTGGTCCCATCTGCTTGGCAAGTTGGTAAGCTGCTGACACATTCAAACCAGAAGATGCACCGACGAAAAAACCTTCTTCATCAAGTAAACGGAAAGTCTGAAATATAGGACTTGCTATTCAAGTGATTGGTTATAGAATTTCTACAATTTTGAAAATACATGACATAGTTTTTGGACAGAATAGTAGTCTTTGTCTTGTGCACACGGTATAGAAAAAAATATCCATCAACTCGGGCAACTGTTTTTGTGGGAACGAGGCTCTGCTGGAAATGTTGATCCGATATGCAAGAAATCTTTGAGAGATGCGCGTCAGTCTTTTACACAAAGAACACCAAACAAGATTAAAATGTGTTGTTTATGGGAAGAATGGTAATGACACCAGTGGAACCTATTACCATTGAGCACAGTAGCTGACCCTGACCCTTCACAATATCACTCCAAGTCTCAACTAACCAGGACAGAAGTGATGCTATAACCTTACCCCCTTTATTCAATGTCAGAGAATGAATACCTTAAGAATTCCATATGCATTTATTTGTCATAGGTACAGTAGTTATAACTGACATTGACATCATTCTGGTGTCCTGTAAGTCAGCTGGTGCCCATCACTAATCACTACAGGTGTGATTTACACAGTCACCATGTCAACACACAGTCACCACATGTTAACTGTAAATCTGGCAAAAGGGCGATGATCTATTCTAAAATGTCTTGGTATAAAAATCTGTTATTATTATGCCGATGCAGCAATGTGAAAAAAAACATAGATAGATATTTTTAATGATGAATCAAAAGTTTGTGTCTGGTGGTTATTTACATATATACTAATATTACATATATATAATTTATATTACGTCAAAGTCTGTTCAATCGACATCTATGCCACTGGGGTAAACATTCAAATATATCACTGCTGGTTTCAGAGAGAATGGAAAAATCAGACACAATTTGTATAACAGTAATTTGAATGATGAATTTACTCATACTTAATGCAAAACCCTGAGTTGGGTTATTGATGAATTCAAAAATTTCAGTTCGTTTCCTCCCCTTTAGATACAAAATTTTATAAAAGTTGTTCCAACTGACATAGAAAATCTGGTTATTGCACCTTATAATATTAATTTAAAGCATACTTTAATATCGTACATTTATCTGCTTTCATGTTTTTTTTCAGTGGTACAGTCTCCACTCTTACTACATGTAGTGTCTCACCATTTCAACTGCATCTTTATCCAATATACACATTGCATCATCCACTGGCGCTCCTTTCATATTTTCTGTCACACGACCTTGACCTATACCCTCTGTAATGGAGCTGCCCTCTGACCTTTCTAACTGACCATTTTTGAACCAGTTATATAAAACACTTCCCTGAAAATGTAAATAAAAACAGCAATGTAAAACTTCCTAATCCGAAGCAGTTTTTACCTACTCAAAATGCCAGCCTTTAAATAATCTTGCTAGCCTAGTGGTAGAAAGTGATGAACTCTGGCCGTGTCATACTCGGGTACCAATGATATGAGAAATAGTGCTGACACCTCTAGGCTTATTGCTGAGCATTTACAGGGTAGTGTTAGGACGGAGTTTTGGGAAAAGTGAGTTAAAGGCTGGGGAAGAACTATAAAAAGGGCTCAGGTAGAGAAATGGCCACTTGCTTTGCATACACTGAGCTAACAACATCAGAGGTTTAAATCAAAATTTTAATAAAATTAAAGTAAAGATTTGTTTGAAATTTAGCACAAATGTTCTTTAGCAAATGTCATAATGTCTGAAAATATAAAGTTCATTGCTTGTCTAAAAGTGTGACTTCCAGGGAAAAAACTTGTGTTGTCTGCTTCAAGATTTGAATTTGCCTCTACAATGATTGGCAGCTTCTCCATTGGCTGAGAGCTAATAATATCACAGCCGTTGTATGAGTCACACACACATTGACATAAGGCGGGAAAATTCCACATGTAATTTTTTGTATAGAACCGTTCTATTTTATAAGTTTTTTGCATAATTAGCTGTAATAAGTTGCATCCCATAATACAAGAGCTGTCACATGACAGCACGCTCGACTATTCGAAAGCTTGTTGGTAAAATGGGGTTTTTGTCTAAGAACAGGAGTATTGTGTAATTGTCTATAAGAATTAAGGTCAAAGATATGAAACTTGTTCAAAGACCTTTGTAAATGTACATTGCATTCAAGGCCTTACTCTGGATTCTGCAAGCCAACTGGAGGGAGGATGGGGGGGATAATTTCAAAGAAATACATGACCTTGTATATTTGATCATGAATAATTTTGTAACTTTTCAAAATTGATATGTATAGAATTAAAAAAGCATGACCGCTTCATGCTGCATAATTATTCTATGACATTTCAAAAGAAAGCCATTTTGAGTATTTCCATTTTAGTCTGGAAAAACTGTGACAAAATTCTAAGTTAAAAAGGGCATAAATATGTCAAAAATCAAAAACATTGGTGAAGATGTTGACAGTAAATACGTTCGATAGTATTCTATCTTTAACAAAACATTCAAGTTAAAAAGGGACACAAATCTATCAAAAATCAAAACAGAGTTATGGGAATTGTTTCCTCAGGTGTATAATGTTGATGGTAGACACATACTTTGAGTTTCAAGTCAATACCTTATATAGTATTCAAGATATTTGAATTTCCAAAAAAAAATAATACCAAAACTTCTAAGTTAAAAAGGGGCATAAATCTGTCAAAAATCAAAACAGAGTTATGGGAATTGTTTCCTCAGGTGTATATGTTGATGGTAGACACATACTTTGAGTTTCAAGTCAATACCTTCGATAGTATTCAAGATATTTGAATTTAAAAAAAAACTTTAACCAAAAATTCTAAGTTAAAAAGGGGCATCAATCTGTCAAAAATCAAAACAGAGTTATGGGGATTGTTTCCTCAGGTGAAGATGTTGATGGTAGACACATACTTTGAGTTTCAAGTCAATACCTTTGATAGTATTCAAGATATTTGAATTTATAAAAAACTTTAACCAAAAATTCTAAGTTAAAAAGGGGCATAAATCTGTCAAAAATCAAAACAGAGTTATGGGGATTGTTTCCTCAGGTGAAGATGTTGATGGTAGACACATACTTTGAGTTTCAAGTCAATACCTTTGATAGTATTCAAGATATTTGAATTTATAAAAAACTTTAACCAAAATTTCTAAGTTAAAAAGGGGCATAAATCTGTCAAAAATCAAAACAGAGTTATGGGGATTGTTTCCTCAGGTGAAGATGTTGATGGTAAACATATAGTTTGAGTTTCAAGTCAATACCTTTGATAGTATTCAAGATATTTGACTTTATGAAAAACTTTAACCAACGCAGACGCAGACGCCGACGCCGACGCTGGGGCGAGTGCAATAGTCTCCTTATTCTTCGAATAGTCAAGCTAAAAATGTTATCTGGTATAAATTAATAGTCCCATAAATGACCTAGGTATGGTTTTCCACAATATTCATTCATCAAAGTTGCTCTTCATACAATATTAACCTTGAATGTTTATCAAAATTAATGGCATTTATCAGAACTAAGTGACATTCCTTTCTGGTGTGTATCCAGATAAATGATATCTCCCTGATGTAATTAACTGGCCATTGTTTCACTATCAAAGAAGAAAATCACTCATATACATAAAGACAAGTGACAGGAAATTGTCACAAAACCAGGTTTTCATTTTCCAGTCTGCTGGCCGAGCGCAAATATGTTTTTAAAGTAAGTAGATATACATAATGTGAAAAAGAAACAAAGGTCTTCTTCTATATATTACATGTGTAAAAAAAGCAAAGGGCCATAATTCAGGCAAAATTGATCAAAACACAAAACCCAGACAATATGCACGTGGGCACTTGATGACAACAGTTGTGTGAGAGTTTGGTTTAAATATCTTGAGAAATGTAGGAGGAAGTGGGCACGTGACAGTATTCTTCTATATATAACATATGTGGAAAAAAAGCAACGGGCCATAATTCAGGCAAAAATTATATAAAAAAAAAACAAAAAAAAACTTGCTCTGTGTGGGGTTTGAACCGCTGGTCTCATGAGAAATTTTGTCATCTTACTGTAACAGAATACTCCAAAGTATACAGGACTGGTAATCTATTCTAAAAATAGACAGTAATAACAGAGTATTCTCCCTTTTATAATAACAGAATATTCTCCCTTTTATATATACTTAAATAAGGAGACACAAAATTGCTAACGGACGGACGGACGGACGGACGACCAGGGGCAGAACATTATATATTCAAAATTCTTTAGTTCACAATTATAGTTCTGTGAAAGTTTGGTTGAAATCCCTTGAGAAATGTAGGAGTTGCACACAGAAGAGTATTTCTCTATATATATTACATTATGTGGAAAAAAACAAAGGCCCATAATTCTGTCAAAAATGATCAAATCACAAAACCCGACAATATGCGCCAGCGCACTTGGTGACAATAATTCTGTGAAAGTTTGGTTGAAATCCCTTGAGAAGTGTAGAAGGAGTTGCGCACAGAAGAATTACATATGTGAAAAAAAACAAAGGGCCATAATTCTGTCAAAAATGACCAAATCACAAAACCCGGAATATATGCGCCAGGGCACTTCATGACAATACTTCTGTGAAAGTTTGGTTGAAATCCGTTGAGAAATGTAGGAGGAGTTGCGCACAGAAGAATTACATGTGAAAAAAAACAAAGGGCCATAATTCTGTCAAAAATGACCAAATCACAAAACCCCGACAATATGCGCCAGGGCACTTCATGACAATACTTCTGTGAAAGTTTAGTTGAAATCCGTTGAGAAATGTAGCAGGAGTTGCGCACGAAGAAATTGTTTACGCCCGCCCGCCCGCCGACATACCCCAATCTAATAACCAGGATTTTTCCTTCGGAAAACCTGGTTAACAAGAGCTGTCAGTAGGACAGTGCGCTCGACCTTTTTAGTGCTTGCCAATAAAACAAAACTTTGACAGTTAAGGGCACACAAGACTTTAACTAGGAATTTCTAAGTACAAATCAAGAAACATTTTCACAGAGTTATCTTCTCTTGCTTACAGATAGGTCTCATGATGGTACATAAGTACTCCAACTTTCAAAGTAATATCTCAAATGGTTAAGTCAACAAGTGGACAAGAATGAAAATTTTAACTGAGTTTCTAAGACAAAAAGGGCCATAATTCACATAAAATCCTTGACAGAATTACCTTCTCCTGCCCATGTTTTGGGATCATGATGGTAAACAAGTATTCAAACTTTCAAAGTAATATCTCGAACAGTTTAGTCAAAAAGTGGACTGGTACGAAAAACTTTACCAAGATTCTAAGTCGATAAAGGGGCTTAATTTTTAAAACAAATCCCTCACAGACTTACCTTCTCTTGCCTACAGATGGGGGTAATGATGTAAACAAGCATTCAAAGTTTCAAAGCAATCTCTCAAAGGGTTAAGGCAATAAGTGGATTTTACCCATATTCAAAGTATTTTCTAAGTAAAAAAGGGGCATAATTCTGTCAAAAACCTTGACAGAGTTATGTACTCTTGTCTGTTGATGTAGGTCATGATGGTAAACAAGTATGGTTAGTTTCAAAGCAATACCTCCAATGGTTTTGAAATAAAGTGAGGTGGTACGAAAAACTTAACCAAGCTCAATACACTTTCTAAGTCAAAAAAGGGCCATAATTCTGCCAAAAACCTTGACAGAGTTATGTTCTCTTGTCTGTAGATGGAGGTTATGATGGTAAACAAGTATGGTAAGTTTCAAAGCCATACCTCCAATACTTTTGAAATAAAGTGGGGTGGTACGAAAAACTTAACCAAGGTGTGACGCCAACGCCGACGCCGACGCAGACGCCGACGCCGGGGCGAGTAGGATAGCTCCCCTTTTCATAGAAAAGTCGAGCTAAAAATGTACATGAGAAACATACATAGACTCAATGTTTAATCCTTCAATAAAACATTGCAATAACTGAAAGTTAAGTTTAAATTTATTTGAAGTGACTAAAATTCCCCCAAAACTCACAAAAGTGGACAGTAAGTTATGTTATTTATTCTGAAATTGCACTAGACGATCTCTGTGTTTACATTACCTCTGCTAGGTAGTACAGCTCCTCCCTACACTCCTAATATGCCTAATTGCTTGCCGGCAACAAACCCCGGCCTTTAAGCATGTTATATATACAAACATGTTTAAAATCCCAGTTACCGTCATTTCGGGAAACCTACCTTTCCAAGGCAGTATCTTGGAATTGACCTATTACTTTACTATGTTTCTGTTCTTTACATATAGCATGCTTGTTGCTTCATGTCTGTCATTTTGGGTGCAAAAGCATTGCCAGTTTAAAGTTTTATAACAGATCTGTTGTGTGTATTCTTGTTTCAATTTGAATCATTCTTCTGTGTTCTGTGGGTTAGTTATTGTTGGGTAGTGCACTTGCTTGCTGGTGCTTGGAGTTTATTTTACATTTGACTTGTCACCTAAAATAAAGCGGCAATTAGAATGTGACAGAACACAATCAGCCTTCATGTCAGAAGTGACACATGTATCTAGTCTAAAATAGTGCTTTATCCTTTAACATTGAATCAGGTGTGTGACTGATACATTATAAAATTTAGATACAAGAATAGATGTTTATCAAACTTCTGTTTTTCATTACTGCCTGACTTGTGGGCATACTACTGTGTGGGCAATTTGTTTCTCTTTAATTTCACTGATATGACATTGGATCATATTACAACATGTTTCTAGTCGGAGAATGATTTTCCCACACAATTAAGTTTTTAGCTCCAAGAGACAGTTACAATCTGAAAGTGATTATTGCTTTTATGGCATAGTTATTATGTTATTTCTGAATTTATTGCAGTTTTCAGGCAACTGACTCCAACAATTGTTTTTATATTAAATATGCAGGTTGAGTGGGTGATTCCAAAGTAAATTCAAATAGCTTTTGTTTGGTTTGTTTTTCTTTTGGATTTAATGTGAGTTTAAAGCAGAATTTCAGTTACTTACAGGAAGGCAGTTCATCTAACCAACATACATGGAAAGGAGCAGTACTAGAATCTCATCCTATGCTAAAAACTGACAATTTTCTCACAAAAGAGGTCAGGTCTGTAATAGACAATAATTTATGCTGTGTTTGATGTTTGATGGTGTTTCAGGATTACTCTATATTTTTTTGTTTTTTTACCCACATACCTCAATTAGAGAGGACCAGTAAATTAACCACTAGAAAGGTTCAGCTATCATAACCACTTATCCATGGAGGTAGTTTAAAGAGATTCAGCCACCTTAACCATTTATCCATAGAGGTAGTCTAGAAAGGTTCAGCCACTGTAGCCACTTTTCCATGGAGGTAGTCTAGACAGGTTCTTTCACCTTAACCACTTATCCATGGAGGTAGTCTAAAGAGATTCAGCCACCTTAACCACTTATCCATAGCGGTAGTCTAGACAGGTTCAGCTATCCAAGGAGGTAGTCTAGACAGGTTCAGCCATTGTAACCATTTATCCATTGAGGTAGTCTAGACAGATTCAGTCACATTAACCACTTAGCAATGGAGGTAGTCTAGCGAGGCACAGGTCGCCTTAACCACTTATCCATGGAGTTAGTCTACAGTTTCAGCGAGTGTACTTCAAAATCCCCTTGGTCATAATCCCCTTGGTCCAAAAATGGCATAGTAGTCATAATCCCCTCAATGAATTTTACAAGTGGAAAGCATAATATTGAATAAAAAAATTTACTGAATGTTTTATTTGTCTCTAGTTTAACTTTACTATGGCGAATGATTGAAAAAAATTAAAATTATTGAAATTAAAATTTAAAATCTGTCAAGGGGATTATGACTACTATGCCATTTTTGGACCAAGGGGATTATGACCAAGGGGATTTTGAGTGTCTCCCGTTTCAGCTGCCTTAAACCCTTATCCATGGAGGTGATCTAGAGAGGTTTGGCCACCTTAACCACTTATCCATAAAGGTGGTCTATCAGCCTTTCTTATTCAATAATTGTTCAATATAAACTCCCTAAAACAGACCCTACTGTATACACACCAGAAACCTGCCAAACGTTCCAAATCTGTTTCATTCTATAACCAACTAAAACTGTGTCTATAGCACAGGAATGCCCCTACTTTGAGCCATAACACTACACATTTATGGGGTGCAGCCACAAACAAAACCCCAGTTAATTACTGATCAATATTTCTTCAAGGTTTCATGACATCAGATCAAATACATTTGGACTTGTGCGCAACAAAAAATAAACAAGATGGCCATGATGGCCCAGTATTGCTCATACGAGTCAGCAACTTTGGTAGAAGTTCATCCAAGTGACAATCCTGTGAAATCGGCCCAGTGATTCTATAAGGAGGAGATGTCCTTTAAAGGTTTCTCTATATTTAGCTCTGGTGGCAAGTTTGTTCAGTGGAGCGGAAGAATTTGAGCAATTTTGGTAGAAGACTGTCCAAGGAACCTTCTTGTGAAGTTTGGCTGAAACTGGCACCAGTGCTAAAGGAGATATTGTTTAAAGGTCTTTCTATTTTTGGCTATAGTTTAACCATTTAAACAATTTTCGTAGAGGACCATCCAAAGAACTGTCAAAATCATGTTAAGTTTGGTTGAAATGGTCTCAGTGTTGAAAGAGATATTGTTTAAAAGTTTTCTTTTTTCAGCTCTAGCAGCAATTTTGCGCAATGGAGCGGAATTGTTTTGGCAATTTTGGTAGAGGATCCAAGCAACAATTGTATGAAGTTAGGTTGAAGTTTACCCAGTGGTTAAGGAGAAGATGTTATAACAAGAGCTGTCAGTAGGACAGCGCGCTCGACTTTTTTAGTGCTTGCCAATAAAACAAAACTTTGACAGTTAAGGGCACACAAGACTTTAACTAGGAATTTCTAAGTACAAATCAAGAAACATTTTCACAGAGTTATCTTCTCTTGCTTACAGATAGGTCTCATGATGGTACATAAGTACTCCAACTTTCAAAGTAATATCTCAAATGGTTAAGTCAACAAGTGGACAAGAATGAAAATTTTAACTGAGTTTCTAAGACAAAAAGGGCCATAATTCACATAAAATCCTTGACAGAATTACCTTCTCCTGCCCATGTTTTGGGATCATGATGGTAAACAAGTATTCAAACTTTCAAAGTGATATCTCGAACAGTTTAGTCAAAAAGTGGACTGGTACGAAAAACTTTACCAAGATTCTAAGTCGATAAAGGGGCTTAATTTTTAAAACAAATCCCTCACAGACTTACCTTCTCTTGCCTACAGATGGGGGTAATGATGTAAACAAGCATTCAAAGTTTCAAAGCAATATCTCAAAGGGTTAAGGCAATAAGTGGATTTTACCCATATTCAAAGTATTTTCTAAGTCAAAAAGGGGCATAATTCTGTCAAAAACCTTGACAGAGTTATGTACTCTTGTCTGTTGATGTAGGTCATGATGGTAAACAAGTATGGTTAGTTTCAAAGCAATACCTCCAATGGTTTTGAAATAAAGTGAGGTGGTACGAAAAACTTAACCAAGCTCAATACACTTTCTAAGTCAAACTAGAGCTATCACTAAATGTGATTAATACCCCCAAAAGACTGCTTTATAAACTGAGAAAGTTCGTAGTAACAGAATACCTTGCAAACAAACTAAAAAGAGATATTGTTCTTGGCAATAACTCTGTAATTTGTCAAGATAGAGTTATGGTTCTTGTACACTGCACTTCCTCTCATTGTGCTTGACCATTGTATGAAGTTGTATTGAATTCCAACAAGTAGTTTTCGAATAATGCTCCGGACAAGTAAAAGTAACAAAGGGCAATAACTCTGAAATGAGTCATGGTTCTTGTGCACTGCACTTCCTCTCAATGTGCTTGACCATTGTATGAAGTTGTATTGAATTCCAACCGGTAGTTTTCAAGTAATGCTCCGGACAAGGAAAACTACCAAAGGGCAATAACTCTGTAATTAGTCAAGATGGAGTTATAGTTCTTGTGCACTGCACTTCCTCTCAATGTGCTTGATCATTGTATGAAGTTGTATTGAATTCCAACAAGTAGTTTTCAAGTTATGCTCCGGACAAGGAAAAGCAACAAAGGGCAATTACTCTGTAATTAGTCAAGATGGAGTTATGGTTCTTCTGCACTGCACTTCCTCTCAATGTGCTTGACCATTGTATGAAGTTGTATTGAATTCCAACCAGTAGTTTTCAAGTTATGCTCCGGACAAGGAAAAGTAACAAAGGGCAATAACTCTGTAATTAGTCAAGATGGAGTTATAGTTCTTGTGCACTGCACTTCCTCTCAATGTGCTTGATCATTGTATGAAGTTGTATTGAATTCCAACAATTAGTTTTCAAGTTATGCTCCGGACAAGGAAAATGCAACAGACCGCCCGACCGACCGACCGACCGACCGACCGACCGACCGACCAACCACCGGGTGACTCCTATATACCCCCCTAAACTTCGTTTTGGGGGTATAAAAAGGGCCATAATTCTGCCAAAAACCTTGACAGAGTTATGTACTCTTGTCTGTAGATGGAGGTTATGATGGTAAACAAGTATGGTAAGTTTCAAAGCCATACCTCCAATACTTTTGAAATAAAGTGGGGTGGTACAAAAAACTTAACCAAGGTGTGACGCCAACGCCGACGCCGGGGCGAGTAGGATAGCTCCCCTTTTCATAGAAAAGTCGAGCTAAAAATGATTTTTAAAATTTTAAACCTTGAATGATATTTTGTCTGGTGGTACAAGACCAATTCAGCAATTTTTGTAGCTGACCATCCAAGGAACAAACCTTTGAAGTTTGGCTGAAACTGGGCTGAAAATGCCAATTTTGACTTATTCAAGGGCTATCACTCTGCCTTTAATGAGAGCAACCAGGAACAAAAAATCAAAAATGCTCAACTTTTCATCCTGAATAACCATCCTGTTAAGTTTCATGACTCTGTGTCATACACTTCTTGAGTTACATCCAACACAAACTTAACAAGAGATGTCCGTAAGACAGCAAACTCAACTATTGTGGGTGCTTGCTAATAAAACAAAACTTATCAGTATAATAGTAAAACAAAATTCTGCTAACTATTAAGTATAAATTAAGAAAGTTGAATCTTAAAAAAGTCAAAATCTATCACTAAATATTTAAAGTGACATTATGCGCATCTTACTGCACATAGTGTATTTTTGGTGATAGTTTTATAAAAGCAATTTTTGGTTGCTGTGCATTTAAATGCGTTAAATTAATGATTATGCCGCATTAGTATTTGAAGTTGGTGCTTTAGATATAAAAAATCGGACTGATAAAATGATAGTTGATTGTGTCGTTTTTGATGTTGGAAGAGATTTTGACAGTGGAAGGGAAGCAACTCCTGCATGCAGTTGCTTTTTCTTAAATTGACTCTCCCAGTCAAATAAGAAAATCAATATTTGGAAAGTTATTTTTTCATACTGGGAGCGGGAAGAGTTTGGTGTGTATTGGGTTAAAAGCTATTATTTCCTCTACGCTTTTGTATACACACCATTTTCAGCTGGATTTTTACTTGAAAAAAATGCGCATAATGTCACTTTAATTTTTGGTAAATTTATTGTTTAATACAAAATGTACCCCTGAACAATGTACCCATGAACAGTGAACACTATTGCTAAGTTTGATATAACAACCGTAAGTGGTTACTGAGATATGTGCATGATAGTACCTTGCATGAAAAACTTTAATCAAATTTTCAATGTCAAACAAGGCCAATATTTTCACTAAATTTAAACAAGGGTTATCTGTCTCGACTGTGTGACACCCCTTAAGACATTAAAAAAGTTTCAAGTCAATAACATAAGTGGTTACTGAAATATGTGGATGATAGTGCCTGAACAATGTACCCCTGAACAGTGAACACTATTGCTAAGTTTGATATAACTATCATAAGTGGTTACTGAGATATGTGCATGATAGTACCTTGCAGGCAAAACTTTAACCAAATTTTCAAAGTCAAACAAGGGCCATAATTTGTACTAAATGATACAACAGTTATCTGACTTGACTATGTGACACCCCTTAAGACATTAACAAAGTTCAAGTCAATATCACAAGTGGTTACTGAGATATGTGCATGATAGTACATAGCTGGCAAAACTTTAACCAAATTTTCAAAGTTAAAAAAGGGCCATAATTTGTAATTAATTAAATCAAGAGTTATCTGACTTGACTGTATGACACCCTTAAAGACATTAACAAAGTTTCAAGTTAATATCATAAGTGGTTACTGAGATATATGCATGATAGTACTTAGCAGGCAAAACTTTAACCAAAGCTGCAACGCCGGCGTCGATGCCGGCGCTCAAGTGACTGTAATAGCTCTCCATATTCTACGAATAGTCGAGCTAAAATTGCCTATTTACCCTTATTCAGGGGTCATAACTCAGCATTTACTGAATACAGCCACAGTCACTACCCTAGGTGCACAACCTTAGATCCTGGACCATATTAATATACATGTTAATCAATTTATATCATATATGGGGCACAAACTAAAACAAGAGGGTCAAGATGGCAAGCAACTTTAACACAAGCTTTAACAAGCAAAAAAAAACTACAACATCTAGTGCATCCAAAGCGCTTTTCTTAACTCTGACCTGGTGACCTAGTTTTTCACAGAAAGGATTTGATCTTGACCAATAAAACTTAAGGACAACATGAAGATCGATTTTCATCATGATTTGCCGCATTCGGTGTCTTCTATAATGTTTACATGGTTTTCTTTTGTTAGACCTCATGACCTTGTCTTCTTCACAGTTTCAAACTTGACCAGGTACGAGTAAAATGTAACCTCTAAATTGCCCACAAGATGAATGTGAGCAGACAGACATCAAACAGACTATGGATATGGCTATTTTTAACACCACAACTTATTTGAACGATAACCAGGTTTCTTACCTGTACAATCGCCTTACACACATACACACCTGCATGCCTTTCTCAATCTTGAACAAGTGTAAATAGCTACATACTTCGAAACATATAATTATTTGGTGAAAACACTTACACATATGTACAGCATAAAACAGGTGTTTCACTACACAGATACATGTACTCTGATCAATAATTTTTGCACATGAAATCCTACCTGAGGATCTGCAACCACCACTTGTACTTTTGGATTTTTGTCCTTGAGATAAATGCCTGTACCTGAAATGCCAAAAAAAAGCTTTTAACATAGACATACTAAAAGGGTTACAGAGAGGACATCAAAATTAGGATGAAATGTGAACAGCCTCTAAAAAGGGAACACGAACATCAATGACCTTGACCTTAAAGAAATTTGATCAGCACTTAGCTGTCTGTTTGACTTAAGTCAACAGTACATTACTTTGTATACAAGTGTGTACATCTTTTAAATTTTCCTCTGAAAAAAAGCACTGTTTCATCTAAGAAAAAAACTGACACCTAAAAAACTGACACCTTTCAAGGTCACTGGCTTCTTTCAAGGTCAACTGCACTATTAAAGGTTAGCTGAGTGGTTTTAATCCAAGCAGTGTACAATTTACAAAAATTTGAAAGTTTGTAACCAACTAAACTTAAACCCATACATAATTTACTTATGGTGCATCGATAATAACTAATTGAGGTATAAACACTATTCACAAAATAAAGAATGAAATCTGTACTTTTCTTATATATGCTAGTCTTGACACTGCCTTGAGTTTGTTCAAATGTCTTTTCGCATATCTACTTTAACTTAAATCTTACATACCGAGTGACACAATTTCATTTGAAGAGATAAAGTAGAGGGGAAGTAACTAGAAAATTTTCCAACAGTGGCAACAACAGACTTGTCTTTCCATGTAAATTACCATGCCTTAAATTGCAATCTTGTTTATCCAGAACAATTTTACATGTTCATATGTTACCCTCATGTTGCATTGTATATTAGAGTACAAATACAATAATACTTTATACATAGGAACATTTTGCTGCATCTGAATCATTCAATGGTCTTCACTTATTCCTGGTGAAATATTTAACAAAATAAAAAAAGTAAAACCTTAGTTATGTGCTCTTAGTTTTTACTTATTTTTATATCAGTTGTTAAAAAATCACTTTCAATAACCATTTCCTGGAGTTCTGACCAACCTTACCAAGAATGAAATGGTTGTAAAAATTGCTGTCAAATTCCACTGTTAGGATTCCATCCTACAACCTTTACCCTGTGGTGTAGGGGTTGCTAAGAATCATGTGGTAAAACTGACTGAAACAGGTGTTCAAAATTCTTACTAGAGTTATCACTGAAACGTATAATACCACCATCTCACTGCCTTGATAGGAATCTACAGTAGTCGAGCTTTGGACAAGAAAATATAACATTACACTTCCCTTCCATGCCTTCTATCTTCTTTCATTTTTATCTTTTAAATTAAATGAAATCAAACAAGGCAGTCTGAAAGACAGCTATATCCCCATGAAGTATGAATACTGAGAAGATAACTGTTTGATTTCTTGCATTCTGCCTTTCCTCTCAATGTGTCAAATCTGTATGTGACCTTTCACTGTATGCTTTTATTGCTTTACAAGCCATGTTTCAGACATAAGAGTAACAAAATTGGATATTTCAGGCTCGCAAGAGTTAAAATTTTTGCATTCTGCATTTCTTCAATGTCCCAAAAATATACTGTAATATACTGTAATACTTTTACTAATGCTAATTAATAATGTTTTTAAGGTATGCTCCAGCCAGTAAAAGTTAAAAATAATTATTATGTGTAAAGCTAGAGTTATGGTTCCTACTACAAATTTCACTTTAGTACCATTAGTACTTAAGCTATTGACACTTGTGTAAAGTGTAACATAACAAGCTGTGGCTGGCAAGGTTTTGATGTAGTCTCTGCTCTGCAAAAAGGGGTAAAGCTCTACAGAGTTTCCTATTTTCTTATATGTTAAGTGATGGGTATTATACCTGCAAGAGTTCCTCCAGTGCCTGTTCCAAACACTACTGCATTAACTTTTCCATCTGAAATGTACATGTAAAAAATCCCTCACAAAGTAGTTGAATAAATAACAATGTACATGTAAAAAATCCCTCACAAAGTAGTTGAATAAATAACTCCAACAAAGTATTATGTTGAAAGTGGCTATTGGACACTGCTATTCAACTGTACTGGTTCTTATTTTTGCAACTGTTAAACAATAAATCTTACCCAAGACATTATTGTAAGTGAAGTCCATTGATGTAGTTATATATAATTCATAAGCTATTCGGACCATTTTTATCTTAGTAAAGGACCACAACTCTGCATTTGCCAAGCACTGACACAAACAAAATCAGACCTGCACGATTTCAAATCCCTGGGGCATAAAGTTCTTTACTTTAGGGGGGTTTTATGGGTTATGGTGGCACCTTTTTACTAAGGTTAGGATTTTAGCGAAGAAAAAAGTAAACTTAATGAGGTTTTCAAATGCAAAAAAAATAGTAAATGTTCTGTAGAAAATATTAACAGAAATATAACATAAAAAACAGATTAAAAGGACATACTTGTATCTTGCCATATTTCTGGTCCAGTAGTTTCTATGTGTGCTCTTCTGTTGGCAGTGTTATCAAACTGATTAGTCCAAACTGCATTCTCTATACTGTCAGCGTATCTTTTTGCCTGCAATACAGTGCAGCTGGTGTAAATTACTATGTTCATGTAATATATTATGTGTATTCATTTGTAACCAGCAAAGGATCTTAATTGACATTTAATTGAATTCTATTCTATTTCATTGTATTAATGTTTCATTATTAAAATACTGATGTTTATTGCACATGTTACTATACTATCAAATTTGCCTCGATTTTCCATGATATGTGCCGAAAAAAAGATCACGTGACGTAGTGTGCAGATAATGATATCGGTACACTTGCTAGTGTTCCAGGAAATTCTTATCAACGTTATTTCGGTCAACTGTGCAGCAACGCTAGACCGCCAGCACGTGAAAACTGACGTAATTGACAATGCAGACGTAACGGAAAATGGCCTCTGAGAGGACACAGAAGTCTCTATCTCACAGTTTATTGAATTTAGATGGATTTATTGAGCAGCGAAATGCTGAAACTGACATGTATGTTTTTTTATATAGTTAAATAACTTAGTCGTTTAAAGGTATTTATTTTTATGAAATAGAGAGAGTATTGCAGGAGTGTTTTATATCTACTTGTCTTATCTTTTCCCATTTTCAGCAAAACCGATGTTCATCATAATTATGCAATATAAAGGTAATAATACGGGACAGGCGTGCCTTAAGCCGATATTGGCACACTTTGTTCAAATTGGACCTCAGGCCAGTATCTCACCAAGTGTGCCAATATTGCCTTTAGACACACCTGCCCCATATAATAACCTCTATGTATTTCTTACACATCACTTATCACAGATAAAAATGATGAACATGGTAAACCTTTATAAAAGCTGTAAAATTCCAGTTTTCTTACAATATTTTATGGTAACTTGGATTGATGCAGTAGCCAAGTGCCTATATTTCATAAATCATGATCAAAGGGTTAAAGGTTTGAATCCTGTCTATGAAATACTTTGTTGCCGAAGCAACTATCACCATTGCCTCACTTTACTTTAATGTGAATGAGTTCTGACAAAAAATTTTAACAGTTAGGTATTAAGCACGCCAGGTTTTAACTGGTTTCAAATATGACATTGTTCCACTATAAAGTTCTACAAAGCATAACTTTTTTGTTACATGAAATACAAAATAAAAATCAAAGTCAACCTTTCTAAATTGGCTCACACTTGGAGGCATAGCGTTTGTCAGTGTTTGTATATGCCAACCTGACATAGTCACATGACAAAATTTAATGTTATGCATGTAGTTTCTGCGAAATATACTTGGCTAAAATGTTTCAAACATTTTTACCTACATAACTATCCTAATTTTCCTCTATTGCTAACAAAAAGCACCCTGACTTTGAAACTTTACAAAAAAAAATGAGTTGGTCACCATTGCTGTATTCCTGTCCAAAGCAACACATACTAATGAACATTGATGTGGCAAGTTAAATAGCATTGCAGTTTCTTACCTGGTGGTTGTAATTCATATCATCTGTAAATGGTTTAACAGGACAAGGTCTCACATCTGCTCCAAGTGTCTTCAACATGTCTATCTTCTCCTGGTTTACATAAACAATGATACCACATTAAAACGTGAAAGTAAAGTTATGACATTAGATTTCCTACAAACATGTTTATAGATCACAACTTAGCAACTACAATGTATAACACTTCTGTCTAACGACTAGCACTGGTCCATTGTTTCGTTGAGCCATTTTTTCCACACAGCACTTTTCATGTAGTACACTAAAGACATTCTGCACTTTTGAGAGTGTAGCCAATCCAATGTTTTTTCAGCCAACTTTACTTCTTTGCAGCCAATTTTGTCAATGGCTACTGCCAGAGTCAGTCCGGTGTTTGCTTGCATATCTGTGATAAATCTAGCTCCTCTAAACCATCTTGACATATTGCGAAACATTGAATAAAGATATGATTGGTGCACAACAAGAAAGTCTTTGTGAAAAGTTCTTCAACATATTAACAGAAGTTTATCACAACTGCATCATACACACAGAAAGCACTACAGTATACTTTCTTTTTCTAACTCAATGCATTACATTGTTTGATGTTATTATGCCATCATGCTTTACCTGTGACTGGTTATCTGGCATGTAAATGACACATTTATACCCCAATGCTAAGCACATGTGAGCCAGTCCTATACCAGTGTTGCCAGCTGTCCCTTCCACAACAGTCCCTCCAGGACCTATCTGACCTGTAAAACACACAATATGGGTAGTATGATATATATTCATGTAATTATAATTATATAAGCTAAAAATGGAAATTCAAACAATTAAAGGGCCATAGCTGTGCTCTAACTCAAACCAAAGGTAACGGAAACCCAATGAACACAACTTAGTAACAAATGTGAACAATTATGCTATGGCTTATTGTAACAAAAACATGAAATTATAATAAACAAGACAAAAAAGTTTCAAGGAACAAATTTTGTCACCAGCTGCAATATGTGTAACTAAATATTACCTACACACCTATAAGTGATCATACTATAAACCAAACAAGAAAATATTACACAGAAGAAATAATGAATGAGTGACATTCGCCAAATAATTCACACAGGGGAATACTTCACAAAGGGAGATAATTAAAAATATTGTAGGAAGAGTTACAGTTCTTGCATCTATTCATTTATCTACTTTGCTCAACTGCCATTGATTGTGATCAGTATATAGCTTATACAAATACAAGTGGGTCATGATGGCCTGACACTTTGAGCTAACAAGAGCTGTCAGTAGGACAGCGTGCTCGGCCCACTTTTTACCACAAAAAAATTGCCAATGACAAAAAACAAAACTTTGACAGTTAAGGGCACAGACTTAACTAGGAATTTCTAAGTACAACAAGAAAATGTTTCACAGAGTATCTTCTTTTGCTTACAGATCAGGTCTTACGATGGGTCATAAGTACTCAAACTTTCAAAGTAATTCTCAAAGGTTAAGTTAACAAGTGGACAAGAATGAAAATTTTAACTGCCCCAGTTTCAAAGTCAAAAGGGCCATAATTCAAATAAAACCTTGACAGAACCTTCTCCGCCCAGTTGGGAATACTTAACAAGATCCAACTTTAAATTAATATCTAAAAGTATCAAAAGTATGTAGAAAAACTTACCAAGTTTAAGTCGATAAAAGGCCTTATTTTTAAAAAAAAACCCTTAAAAAATTTCTTTTTTTTTTAAAAAAAAGGGAAAAAAAAAAAAAAAAAAAAAAAAAAAAAAAAAAAAAAAAAAAAGAGTTAAGGCTAAATGGTTCTTGCCCAATTCTATTTATTTATCTAAGTAAAAAAGGAAATTATTTTAAAAAAAAACTTAATATTTTTTTTTCCCCCTTTTCTTTGATGAAGGTTGTGATGGTAAACAGTGGTGTTCAAAGCCCTCCAAGGTTTGAAATAAATGTGAGGTGAAAAAAAAAAATTAACAAAACCAAAAAAACTTCTAAGTAAAAAGCCCCCCCCCCCAGTTAGACCTGTCGTAGATAGATTATATTAAACAAATATGGCAAGTTTCAAACCCCCCCCCCCCCCCCCGCCACACCCCCAACACCCCAGAAAAAAAGGGGGGGGCCCAAAACCCCCCCCCCCCGCCCCCCCCCCCCCCCCCCCCCTGGGGTCATGATGGCCTGACACTTTGAGCTAAAAATGCACAAAGTAAGAATTATAGATTCACTTTTCACTAGTTCCCATACTTAAGAATGCAAAATTCATTTGTTTATCTTTAATAGTGACTAAGATATTGGCTGGAAAAGGACAGATAAAAAGAGGACTAACTAAACACATTTTGTAATAATTAGTAATAGTTATGTTTCTTGTGTTTTACACCTCTCCTTAATGTTATCTACATGATTGTACCGGTCACAAAATGTTCAAAGTTTTCTGTCAAAACTGATCAAGTTGCAGATAGGTGACATTTAAACCAGTGATGTACATATTGTAAAGTAAAGGAACCTTTTTCTTGTGCATCTTTGATCAGGAAGTAAGCTGCCCTGTCCTTCACTGATCCACCACCATTACAAAACTCAGCTTTGGCTAGGATTTCACAACCTACAAAAACATGAATTTCATAAATAGATTAAACAATACATTGTACATGCAACACAATCACATCAGCATTAAAGTAAGGCATAACATAGAGATAAATGATTGATGCGGTGAAGAATTCAAGTGATAACAGCCTTGGTGATGCGATAATGGCCAGAAAACCAATTTTCATTGCATCCACACTGTCAGTCGCTATGTTTAGAACAGTTACAAAATTACCATGGGGACTGCTTGTGTAAATGACTGCGAGGCAAAATGTGAAAATAACGTTCCACCAGCGTTAATATGACAATTGTCCTTAGAAAATTGTTTCTATCTATAGTATCATATGTTTTAATTTTATATATCATCATATTTCTGTGTATAATTGTTGATTTTAGGACAATAACCAGCTAAAATAGAAAATTTCAACACAACTTGTTTGCATTACCTGTTTCATCACTGATTTTGTTCATCCTAACTAATGGAGTCCTGAAAATGAAAAATTAATCTTTAATATGTTACAATACATAAACCTGTCTTCTATATATAGGACCAAGTAATAAATAACAATGCAAAATGCTTGCATTGCTTGCTTCAATACATTTCATTGAAAAATCAAAGCAAATATGCAACAGAAAGACAACTAAGTAAACAAGAGGGCTATCATGGCCCTAAGTCGCTCATCTGAGTACCATTGCCCTTCATGAAAAGGTTACAACAAGAAGAATTTTAAAGATTTTCCTTTAACTCTATAACAGCATACAGCATGGTCAATTTTTACCCTAGGGGAATGATTTAGAGGTCCACTAGACAGAGTAACATACCAAATATCTAAGCTACATGCCTTGTGGTTTTGGTGATAATTTGAAAGTACTTCCTACATAAACCTATAAAAAACAAGTGGACCCTTTAGCAGGATCAATTTTGACTCTGAGGGCATGATTTGAACAAAACTATCAGAGGTCCATGATTTGAACAAAACTGTCAGAGGTCCACTAGACAATGTTACGGGCCTTGTGGTATACAAGTTTACCTAAAACAAGTGACCCCCAGGCGAGGTCAATTTTACCTATGGTCATGATTTGAAGAACCATGGTAGAGGTCCACTTGGCAATGGTACATGCCAAATATCTAAGCTCTGGGTGTTGTGGTTTCAGAGAAGATCTAAAATAAAGTTTTTCCTATAGAAACCTATGTAAAATCATTTTGACCCTGGAGTCATGATTTGAACAATGTTGGTAGAAGTCCACTAGGCATTGTTACATGCCAAACATCTAAGCTCTTGGCCTTCCAGTTTTTTAATAGAAGATTTTTACAGTGTTTGCTTTCCACTACCACAGCAACCATCCTCATACATCAGTGGTTTGCCAAGCTTTCAGACAAAGCTTTCATGAAATTACATAATGAATACTCTGGATGACAAGAATGCGCAGCAACCAGAGTTCTGCAAGGAATACATTTCTTTGAACACTTTTAGTAGCAGATTATCCAAGGACCATTCCTGTTAAGTTTGACTAAAATTGGCCTTGTGGTTTAGGAAGAGAAGTCGTTTAAAGCAAAATGTTGAAGGACACATAGATGCACACAAGATGCTGAACAACCCCTGACCACATTAGCTCTCAGGTGTGCTGAAAAAAGTCTGCTTGACTCTAAACCTGTCATGAATGTAAGTTTACCAACAGAAAAGTTAAAAACACACAACAAAGTGTGTCCAATATAGCTATTATTCTGAATCTGTCTTAATGATCATGTTATGTTACCTGTAGGAACTAATTTATAGTGTAAAGTAATTAAATGTAATAGCTATTTTACCTGCCTACCATTCCAATAATGCCACGTCTGACAGCATCCTGAAAAGACAAAAACCTTACATTTATAGGGCTAGCATACCAGTCCAAACCACAGCTTCAGGTTATTACTTGGACATTGCACAGTCGCAGATCATCTCAAGCTATAACTACTCAAAATTACTGAAACTATGCATTAACCAGGTCTAGGAAATAACACAAATTCATTGACATTCTATGAATTTATAGATCTGCCATCCTGGCTGAGTGGTTAGAGTTGCTTACTTGAAATCACTGTAACCTCTCATAAGACTGAGGGTCATGGGTTCAAGTTCTGCTACCAACCATGTCTCTTTATGTGAGAAAGTTGACAGCTTCTTACAGAGGTTACAGAGGTCTAGTGCTGGTTCTTCCCAGGAAGAGTGTTAGGTAAACTACCAACCTGTTAAAATGACTAAAACAAGAGCTGTCCCTCACAAGTGACGAATGCCCCCGAAAGAGGTGCCTCACAGTCTGTGTCCTCTCCATGTGCTCAATAAATGTGCTATGTAATTTTAAAATCCTTCCATGCATGACAGAGTAATCATGCATACAGTATTCCATTACTTTAAACACTAAGTGTGACCTTGACCTTTGAGGTAGGGACTTGGGTCTTGCACACGACACATCCGCTGGATGTGCTAGACATTTGTGCCAAGTTATTTTAAAATCCTTCAAAGCATAATAAAGTTATAGTCCGGACACAAATGTATGCATATATACAGGATTCCATTACCTATAAACTCTAAGTGTGACCTTGACCTTTGTGGTAGGGATGTGGGTCTTGCACGCGACACGTCGTCTTGATGTGCTAGACATGTGTGCCATATTATTTTAAAATCCTTCAAGGCATGACAAAGTTACAGTCCGGACACGAATGTGTGCATATATGCATATATAGAGGAATCCATTACCTTCAAACTCTAAGTGTGACCTTGACCTTTGAGCTAGGGACCTGGGTCTTGCACGCGACACGTCGTCTTGATGTGCTAGACATTTGTGCCAAGTTATTTTAAAATCCTTCAATGCATGACAAAGTTACAGTCCGGACACGAATGTGTGCATATATGCATATATAGAGGAATCCATTACCTTCAAACTCTAAGTATGACCTTGACCTTTGAGCTAGGGACGTGGGTCTTGCACGCGACACGTCGTCTTGATGTGTCAGACATGTGTGCCTAGTTATTTTAAAATCCTTCAATGCATGACAAAGTTACAGTCCGGACACGAATGTGTGCATGCATATATAGAGGATTCCATTACCTCAAACTCTAAGTCATACCTTACCTTGAGCTAGTGACGTGGGTCTTGCACGCGCACCTGTTGATGGTAGGCATGTGTGCCTAGTATTTTAAAATCCTTCAATGCATGACAAAGTTACGTCCAGACCAATGTTGCATTGTAGAGGATTCCATAACCTTCAACTCCAAGGTGCCTTCACCTTTAAGGTGGGGATGGGCTTCCACGCGACACGTCATCTTGATGTGCTAGACATGTGTGCCAAGTTATTTTAAAATCCTTCAATGCATGACAAAGTTACAGTCCGGACACGAATTTGTAAGTGGGGACGCACGGACGGACGGACAGACGGACAGACGGTGCGATTTTAATATGCCACCCTTCGGGGGCATAAAAATTGTTGAAAGGGCAAGAAACAAAACAATGAATCTATAGACCATCTGTAAATTTGAAGATTTCTTTCTATAGATTTATAGATTTGTTTTTAGAACACAAGTTTCTAACATATAAGGGCATTACATGCATATGTGTAAAATAATTTCATTGTAACTTTGGATACAAATATTTTACTTTGACTTTCTTGAATATTTCAATTTTCAAATTTTTCATAAAGTTCTGAAAATCACAGTTTACCATCATTTATGTGAACAATGACTAAATATTTCCATTTCCACTTTTGGTTTTGCCATTTAAGCTCTCTTCAAGAATTTTTTTAAATAAATCTATTAACTGTAAACTTGATCTTTGAATTTAAAGATGGCTTATAATTCTATAGATTGTCTATAAATGTGCTTGTTTCCTAGACCTGTTAACAGCATAATTCATATGTTCTAACCTTTTACAGAGTTTTCAGAAGTCCGATTAACGCTCAGTTGGTTAGAGCGTCTGATTTGCAAGCAGAAGGTCATGTGTTCAAATCCTACACTGGGTAGATATTTTCTCCCTTAAATACTTCACTACGTTATCCACAGGCTGGTAACAAGCTTCTATTGCCTGATCAGACTTAAATTTATCCATAGAAATTATCTTTTTTGTTAATACTCTGATAAATATTTTATAGATAACTTCTGAAGTCCAAGAATATGTTACATGCAACATTACAGTATGTTAGTCGTCAACATCACCCAACCATAATCAGCAACTTTTTGCGCCAGAATTCTGGCAAACTTTTACTTTCCATGTACATTTTTCATGTAAAAAAAGCAAAGCCTCTTGAGCAAAAAAGTGTAAGTTTTCTTTGGATAAAAAGTAGGTGTCGGTAATAAGGGAAGCTGAAGATATGTAGGACTTTCAAAGCAATTCAGTAAATATTTCATGAAATGTTTATATATATCTTAGTTTCTTTTCAGAAATTTAAGGCAGTGGCTAGGTAGCCGTGACCGGCTACCTAGTCTTTTGGTCTAGGTAGCCGGGTCCGGCTACCTTGACCAAACGGCTAGGTAGCCATACATATATTTCAACAGTTTTATCCATGTTGCACAAGTCATAACTGTTTCCTTGCTGTGTTGTTGGTACAATACACCTGTAAAGCGACCTGTTACATTTAGATCCTTTGAATCACACATTGCCACCGCGGAATTACGTTGCGAATCGCCGCACTGCATTTTAATATAGTTGTTTAAAAAATATAGAGTTTTTATGTACCTTTAAATGTGGATTTAAACTATCTTTTCCCGTTTAACTCCGCCGTAACTGATCAATGTTTATTTTTCACTTGTTATTTGTCACTCGCGGTGGGTGTGAAAAATCAACTCTTACCAATTAAGTCCAAGCTATGTGACACCACTGACTGAGTAATGTTCATTAATTTGTGAATACCAAAAATTATTCTCTCTAACATTTAAAAAGTTCTGAAAGTTGTTTATCCGGAGCAACTTGTTCTGTTTGGAAAACGTGTTTTTTCAGGAGGTCCTATATCATGATATACCATGTAAGAATATATTGGAAAATGCAGTCGTACCCTTTGTTTTCTTTATTTTTTTTATGAACTTTCAAATGTTTTGTATCAAATGAAAGCTGAAATTATGAACATTATGAATATGTAAAAAAACACATATACAAGTAAAACCTTGATAGAAACTTAAATTCAATATTTCAGGCATGTTTAACTGATTTAAGAAGACAGTGGCAGGGTAGCGGTAAATTACACGATACTTCTGCGATCCTTTTCTAATATTAATAAACAAGTAAACTTTTAAAAATTATATACTTTAATGTTAATGAATGATCATTAAATACTGATTCTATCAGGATTTATTATATTAACGGATTGTGAAACGGTGCAAAAAACTACGAATTCTCTGCCGTAGCGAGATTTTGCGAGATTTCATCATTACAACGACGCCATTTTAAGTAAGCAAATAAAGAAAAATTCGATAAATATATTCATTCATCTTTAAAGTGACATTATGCGCATTTTTTTCAAGTAAAAATCCAGCTGAAAATGGTGTGTTTTCAAAAGCGTAGAGGAAATAATAGCTTTTAACCAAATACACACCAAACTCTTCCCGCTCCCAGTATGAAAAAATAACTTTCCAAATACTGATTTTCTTATTTGACTGGGAGAGTCATTTAAGAAAAGAGCACTGCATGCAGGAGTTGCTTCCCTTCCACTATCAAAATCTCTACCAACATCAAACGACACAATCAACTATCATTTTATCAGTCCGATTTTTTTATCTAAAGCACTAACTTCAAATACTAATGCGGCTAATCATTAATTTAACGCTTTAAATGCACAGCAACCAAAAATTGCTTTTAAAAACTATCACCAAAATACACTATGTGCAGTAAGATGCCAAGCTTTAAGTAATATCAGTTTATCAACGTTGAAATTCTACATAACAAATGTGTAAGATATAAATAATCAACTTAGTAGTTTTGTGTGTGAAGTCATATCGATTGTTTGCTACATAAGCCCTTTCAAGTGCTGATCATCTGTAAAAATGTTTGACGAGAAGGTGAAAAAATGGCGGAACTATGGCTATCATAGCCCAACTTTGTAGCGATTTTCTGTCGTTCTTTTGTGTTTGCGTGAACAATACGGGTTTGGTTGCATTGAGAAAGGGTTTGTAAAGTGTTCGGAGTAATTCCTTTTGTTAAAAAGCGGGTAAGTTGTGAAGGAGAAGTTTGTAAATTTGGGCCAATTTTAACTTCAGTCCTGAAAAATGGCGGAATTTGCCAAACCAGGGTCTACGCTGTCACGAATTTTCGCACCTGTGTCGTTATTGTGTTAAAAAGAAGAATTAAATTATATCAAGAACCACTGATAAATCCATTAAAGTATTTGCAAACCCGTTACAATGGCTAAAAATAGTTTGTAGCACTTTTGAAAACGAGCGTCACTCGACTGTAAATAAGATTGGTAGCTATACTTGTCATGCTGTGTGTTACTTATAGCCCTAAGAAAATAACACATTTTTCAAAGTGAAAATGATCATTTTACGCATGTTTAGTGACTCTGATCTCCATAAAAAAATCAGTTTCATAAGTATACACTTGATATCACGGTTAAAAATTTGTGTAGATGTGTATAATTAGATTCCATGTTGAGTTGAACAATTGCGATTTGTTGCAATTATTTCTTTTTTTCTGCAAACATACCAATTAATTTGTTTCCGATCAAAAGAGAACACAACTATTAGTAAACGATTTCGATAATTATTTTGATCATGACTTTTTACAAAATTAATATAGAAATAAAATGACACAAAAATGTCACTTTCGCACCTTTCACCTTTTTTTTGTTGATTGCTTTTTTGTCGATAAAAGGAAAATTAAATGATAGCAAAGCGATTTCGGTTTTATAAAAACATAATTAGTTCATTAGTTTGTTTGATCTGATCTTTTACTAGAAACAAGGTCTTTCAAATAGTACTATAGTATTATAGTAGCCATGGTTCGTTAGTATTGCCCAAATAGTACTATTTGAAAGACCTTGCTAGAAAGTATAGTACGACAGTACTATCATCGCGCCTTTTACACTCTTCTTTTATTATTTGTTTTTGCTTATTCGCATTTTGTTTTTACACATTTGCAAGAACAAAACATTCACTTTTTTCCTCTTTATCACGGACCCAAATACAAACATAGGTCCGTGCCTCTATATTTTTATTACCAGTTACCAATTAATTAGAGAAAAGCGACTGTCGATAATCAAAGACAAGTAGTTTTATCTACGCTAACTGATCGAAAATTATCGGACAGCGCCGTCTTACCTACAGCACAGAACAAGAGCTGTCAGTAGGACAGCGCGCTCGACTTTTTAGTGCTTGCCTATAAAACAAAACTTTGACAGTTAAGGGCAAACAAGACTTTTAACTAGGAATTTCTAAGTACAAATCAAGAAACTTTTCACAGGTTATCTTCTCTTGCTTACAGATAGGTCTCATGATTGTACATAAGTACTCCAACTTTCAAAGTAATATCTCTAATGGTTAAGTCAACAAGTGGCAAGAATGAAAATTTTAACTGAGTTTCAAGTCAAAAAGGGCCATAATTCAAACAAAATCCTTGACAGAATTACCTTCTCCTGCCCATGTTTTGAGATCATGTTGGTTTACAAGTATTCCAACTTTCAAATTAATATCTCAAATAGTTGAGTCAAAAAGTGGACTGGTACGAAAAACTAACCAAGATTCTAAGTCGATAAAGGGCCTTTAATTTTTAAAACACATCCCTGACAGAGTTACCTTCTCTTGCCTACAGATGGGGGTAATGATGTAAATAAGCATTCAAAGTTTCAAAGCATATTCAAAGGGTTAAGGCAAAAAGTGGATTTTACCCATATTCAATGTATTTTTAAGTCAAAAAGGGGCATAATTTGTCAAAACCCTTGACAGAGTTATGTACTCTTGTCTGTTGATGTAGGTCTGATGGTAAAAAGTATGGTTAGTTTCAAAGCAATACCTCCAATGGTTTTGAAATAAAATGAGGTGGTACAAAAACTTAACAAGCTCAATCCTTTCTAAGTCAAAAAGGGCCATAATTCTGTCAAAAACTTGACAGAGTTATGTACTCTTGTCTGTTGATGGAGGTTATGATGGTAAACAAGTATGGAAAGTTTCAAAGCCATACCTTTAATACTTTTGAAATAAAGTGGGGTGGTACGAAAAACTTAACCAAGGTGTGACGCCAACGCCGACGCCGGGGCGAGTAGGATAGCTCCCCTTTTCATAGAAAAGTCGAGCTAAAAACCAATAAATTCATCTGCTCTATAGCGCGTTTCATATCCCTGTATATACGATCCCTGATTCTATCTTGTTCTATCTTGTTATACTGCCTCACACCTCTCACGAGTATTATGGGCAGGGTGCACGCCGGGTGTTAATAAAAGATAAAACTACTGCAAGATAGCTCCTACAGTCAAGAGAAACAAGACGGTTAAAACTGTTAAAATAGTAAAAGAGTAAAAGGGTTAAAAACAACTGTTGTATGACTAATAATTGATTTGGGCCACTGCCTGCTTGAATGATTCAAGATCAGGCAGGATCGCAATATGTGCGGGTAATCTATTCCACTGACTGTGGTATGAGGGAAAAAAGAGTACTTAAAGAAGTCCGAATTTGCATGGGTTTGGCGGAGACTAAGGGGGTGCATATGTCTTGTTAACCTGTTTGGGACTTCTAGGTAACTGGGCAGGGAGATTGCTACAAGATTGTAGTATATTTTATAAAACTAACCAATTTGGAGGCTTGACGCCTGTTCTCAAGAGTGCTCCATCCAAGGGTGTTCTGCGGTCTGTCACCTGGTATCTCTGGAATAATCATTTTTTACCCATCTGATTGTGCGTCGCTGGACCATCTCCAGCTTGTGAATATTAACCTGGGTGTGTGGTGACCATACAGATGTGCATACTCTAATTGTGGTCTGACTAATGTTTTGTAAGAGAGTGATTTAATATTTTCATGTTTTGTTTTAATGTTACGTTTGAAAGCCTAGTGTTCTGTTTGCTTTGTTGTTTTCTTGAGATGTGTGTATTCCAGCTGAGATCTTGGCTGATGTCTACACCAAGGTATTTTGCATCCTTAGCTGGTGGAGTGTTTGACCATGAGCTTATATGGGAACCCCCCCCCCCCTGGATAGGTTTTCACACGTGTGATGTGGAGGACCTGACATTTACTGGGGTTAAATTCCATGTCCCACAGTTTTTCCCACGTTTCTAGCTTGAGAGATCTTTTGTAACCTTTGACAATCAGAGAGGCAAGTAACTGCAAGGTCGCCAGTGTCATCAGCAAAAGCCGCACCTGGGAGGTAACCGTGTCAGGAGATCATTTATATAGAGTAGGAACAACAGAGGTCCTAGGACAGAGCCCTGGGGACCCCAGATGTAACAGGGACTTGATCAGCGTGCAACCGTTACCCTACTGACTGAGATCTACCTATTAAAAGGACCGGATCAGATCAGTTTGACTGGAGACACCATGCTCTTGGAGTTTAAGTAATATTTAAGATGGTTGACTTTGCGAAGGCTTACTAAAATCAAGTAGGACAAGGTCGGTCTGTTTACCTGAGGAAAGGTTTTTGGATATTTCTCACTAGCTCAATGAGCTGAGTCTCACAGGACCGTCTTTCACGGAACCCTGTTGCGCTCATAAAGTATGTTGTGTTTTAGATGTGGGGATAGGCTAGATGCATTATGTGTTCTAGGGTTTACAGAATACAGTTAGCGATATGGGTCTGTAGTTAGCAGGGTCACTAGTATCCCTTTTTAATAGTGGGCGACTTTGCCTTCGTCCAACGGTGGGAGTTGACCATATAAGGGATCTTTTAAAGATTAGTGACACTATGTCAAGGATCTCATGGCGGAGCTCCTTCTATGTAGCTCCTCGTATGAAATTATATGTACGGTTACCTAGCCTTTTGGTCTAGGTAGCCGGATCCGGCTACCTAGACCAAAAGACTAGGTAGCCGGTCACGGCTACCTAGCCACTGCCTAAATTTAAGCCCAATCGGGCAAATAAAAGCTTGATTTGGATTCTAAGCCCAATCCGGCAATGTTATCAGCCTGATCAAAGGCTCTTTGTATCTTTTCAAATAAATTTGAACTTGCACTGTTGCATACTCGGGAGTCTGCAGTCTGTACTCGGGAGTCTGCAGTCTGTACTTGGGAGTCTGCAGTAGACAGGTAAAGACTTCAGTTTTCATCTTTTACCGCATGATATAACTATCCTTTTGGTAAACTGGCCAGTATGATATCACTGGAAAGCCGTAAATTGGCAGGGTCGGTGTTAAAAAGGTATGTCCTACTTTTTGACCGTATCTTAAGACAAAGTCACGTTTCAAAATGGTGTGGTTGAAAATAAATGTCATCAAATATATTGCATGACAAAATGTTGCTATACGATTACACTTACATCTGACAATTTTCTTGCAAATAGTTTCATTTTGTTTTGAACATATTGCCTGTCTTTTGCAAATAATTTTGCAAGGGATTTCCCAGTAACAGCTGACATGTTGGGAACTCTGCAGATGTGAAGGTCACTGTGGTAGTTATTGCCGTCCTATACCGTACAATATCTGTACAAACCGTTCCATATAATGACGTGCAAACATAAATACAGTATAGTTATGTTTACTACTTTTTTACAGTCGTAAGTTACAATACTAATATTATAAGGTAGTTTTCAAAGTTCACCACAACTAAAGGGTTGTTAATGTAGACTTACCGTCTCATACGATGTTCCACGGAGTCTGTACTAGGACCATTGCTCTTTTTAGCATATTTATTACCTCCTACATAGTAACAGTTCCAAAGACCTCAAAATGTTAGAAGAGTGGGAATTGGGGTGGGACATGGAATTCAATCCATCCAAATGTCAAATAATCTACGTCACTAGACGGAAATATCCTATTTCCTCCCAGTATTACCATTATGAAGTCCTACTAGAGTATGTTAATTCGGCTAAAATCTTTGCGTTGATACCTCAGTCAAATAATCTGTCGTGGGACGACCACATAAGGTCAACAAAGAAAGCTAATCAAACATTAGGGTTTCTACGTAGAAACATCAAGGTCAAATAAAAACTACGTAAGTCCATGACTTACGAGGCTAGTGAAACCCCAGCTGGAATAGGAATATGGAATATGAATAGGAATATGGCCCCGAGATATGGTTTATTTAAAATTTTCTGTACTAAGGATGTTCGCAATAAGTTCTTGCACACAGTTCTATAGTAAGCATAGCTAAATTTCTGACTAATTGCGATTGCTTGTACATTTGAATTAAAAACACTTTTATTAAATGCATTTTCATTTGGTCCCGAAAAATCAGTCATGCAGATTGATAAAGATTCAAATTATTTCTTGATTCCCTCATTTTATGTCGTTTTCTTCCTAGCTTTAAATAATATGTATCTCTCAATACTTTTGCTGGGTCTTAAGGTCCCAGATTTGTGTCTGACCAATATATTGACCAAACCAGTGTGTGGTGTGGTTTGAATTGAGTTGATTTGTCAGTTACGCTAAGATAACCTTCATTCGCAATTCTCACATTGTATCGGCAAAACGCACTGGCTCCAATTTAACGATAATGCTCCAGCTAACGTAACGAACCGGCCCCGATAAAAAATGGCTGATTTAGTAAACAAAACCCAAGTCAGTATAACAGATTCGTATATTTTATATGGTAAATCGCAACTTCTGAAGAAACGAATACTCTTACGGAATGCTCACTTCTTTCCTGCATGGCCGTAGCTAGTCGGCTGTTTCAGACATCGATGCGTGTGAAAGTAATGCAAGTTGAATGCAGAGGATTCAATGGTAAAAAGTGCAAAACAGACCCAAAATGCATGGATTTTGCTCAAAATTATCGAAATTAAGGTGTTTGGCATAAAAGATATGCATTGGCATGTAACTTTGGGTCAACTGTCGTAAGCATGTAACAACACTTTACCAATCTGCTATTTTTAAAGGCGAAACTTAACTATTTAAAAATACAACGATTCAGGCTCCAATTGACGATACAACGAAAATGTTCCAATTCGTGTTTCTGAAAATTGATGATGTATTGTACAGTTCGATTTCTAGGTTATGCAACTGTATGTGTTTTTGTACTTTGAAATAGACCGCTCCAGTGCCGAGGTAATTCGGCTGAATAAGTTTTAATTATTTAATACAATAATCTGACAAAAGGAAATCGTGCAGCGCTGGCCGTGCGGTAAAAGCGAGATATTTGAGCGTATGAATTGTACATTTCATTTTAAGGTCGCTGGTACGAGCCCTAGAGCCCTTTATTTCCAATTGAAGCTTCCCACCAATATTACAGAAAACGTAGATCTTTATCACTTCATGTAGGGGAGTAAGGGACAGATGCAGACAAGGCATGACTTGGGGTTAGGCCGGGTTTGGCGGTGGATGGCTGTCCTCGCCGGTTGGCAAAATCTACAAGATTTTACGGCACATAATTTGGGCTATATGTTACTTTTTCTTTGGTTAGGTGTTTTGAAGTATTTGACATTTTGTATATCACATTTAACCCATAGAAAGATGAAACCGTTTTTATATGAAAGCCTGTGGTGCAATTGCTGGCTTTTCTAGCTTTTATTCTTCCTTTTGCTTTCACGAGCAAAAACTCAACAAGAGAGTGTGATAGGGAGTGTTTTGCTGTACTTTACTGTTCATAAAAAGACTAAAATGACGACTGAAATAATGTGACATGAAATATCTGAAACAAAATATGCTATATAATTTTCAGTATTAAACGTTTCGCGTTGGAAATAATGACGACAAATATTGAGAGATAGCACATGGTGTGTTTGAAATTGAAATAGGGGCATTTTTGAACCAATTTTGTATGTAATACGTCGATTTTACACCATTGTCAGTCACCATCGCGTTGCTAGGAAACGAAGTGAAAAACATGAATATTAAAACAAGCTAAAAACGAACCATGTTAAGAGTACAATTATGCAAAAATTCATGATAAATGAAGAAAACTAGCTTTTCGATGTCTGACGTCGGACAAAGGTCGCATATACTATTTATTAATTAATTTCAATTTTACCTTTTATGACTCTAAAACAGGGTTTCGCGTGAAAGAGGTCAATTATTATACACCGTCTCCCTTGGTCTAGTGGTTTGGGCATCCGCCTTGGGAGCGGGAGGTCGAAGGTTCGAATCCTAGCAGGGGTCCGTTCTGATATGGCTGGTTGGTGAGCCGATAGCTAGTTAAATAATGGTTACCGTATACCTGCCTGGTGCCTGGCATTAAAAGGATAGGATTCAGGAGGTACACGTGCTCAAAAAGAAGGTGTCTCATAAGTCAGAAATGGCTGGCCTTATATAGGAGTGACACTATAATAAACAAACACTTTACCTATACATTACTTTTTAAAAATAATGTTATAGTATGGTGATTATCTATGACTATGACACTTCTACGTTCGTATTAACTTCTAAAAATATTACTACATAATTCCCTAAACGACAGCGTCCTGCGTGCTGCTTACTGCGTACTGTCTACCGTATACTGCTTCCTGCGTGCTGCTTACTGCGTACTGTCTACTGTGTACTGTTTACTGCGTACTGCTTCCTGCGTGAGCACTACTTACTACGTACTATCTAATGCGTGCTGCTTACTGTTTGCTGCTTACTGCATGCTGGTTATTGCGTGCTGCTTCCTCACGTTCCTACGTGTGTTTGATGAATGAAGGATAAACTTTTAAAATATTATTGGACCAACAATTATACAGTTACTGAAATAACAGCTGTACTTGGAATGAAGCACATTATATTTTACAGGTAAAGGCTAATAACATTATCGAAATTATTTAACATGATATATGTTATATACTCAACAAAAATTTAAAGGGTCCCCTATAGTTTTTTTTCAACATATTTACTTATATGATGCCATTTACTTTGACGGAACCATCGCACACTCCAAAAATTTCACTTGGATGTCTTGACAAGCATTTCACACAGATTCACAGCTTTGGACAGTGATGGCATCTACTATAATATTTGTATATACATTGTATGTACAGATCAGCTCAAGCGGGTTTTTATTGTTTTCATGCCACTTGCCGGATATTTTTGGAGTGACTCCGAGTACTCGTCATTATTATACAGAGACTTCTGAGGAAGCTTGGTTTGAAGAAAAGAACCAACCCATCACCGGTTGACGATATAATCAATGCAATTGAACAGGAACTTGCCAGTGGTTCTGGGCATGTTATTGGAATCAGGCCAATGCAATAGAGACTTCTGAAAAAATTTGAGATAAAGGTTTTAAAGTATTTTAACAGTTTAATATTCATCCTTTTACATTATACATTGTCCACTTTCTAGTGACAGCCTACATGTAATATGGAGGGGTCCATGTATGTGTGCCTTAAGCACCCAGCAGTGGCCCTAAAGTCCGAAAGAATATTATATCTTATCTTTGAATTGTAAATATGTGATATGACATAAATAATACATGATTGAGGTTTCTCTTTCAGGCAAAATGTTAGTGATCTCTTGAAGATCCTATCTCCAGGTGCTGTACTGAGCCGACAGACTTGCAGATTAACAAGAAGAGTTTATTCAGTACGAGGTCCTAACCATATATGGCATTGTGCTGGTTATGATTAGCTCAAGCCTTTTGGAATATGTATTCATGGTGCAATAGATGGATGGTCAAGAAACCTCATCTGGTTGAAAGTAGGTCCTACAAACAATAACCCAAACGTAATTTGTTCATATTATCTACAGGTTGTCAGGGAGTTTAGGTTTGTTCCTAGAGTGTTAAGGTTAGATGCGGGAACTGAAAATGTGACAATGGCTGATGTCCATTGTCCGTTTAGAGAAGTTCACGACGATGCATTTGCCAAAATCTGTGTGATCGTTGGTAAGTCAGCTCACAACGAAAGAATTGAAAGGTTCTGGAGTTATCTAATTACTGCATATACAAGGACATGTGCAAATTTATTTAGGGACATGAGAGACAGTGGGATCCTGAATGTCAGTAACCACCTACACATAGAATGACTTAGATTTTGTTACATACCAGTTATTGGTTCAGATTTAAAATAAGTAATGGACACTTGGAATGACCATAGAATACTGAAGCAGGCCACCCACTATCCAAAAGGACGTCCATCTCTTTTGTTTGACTGTTCCATTCTGTGGGGTTCACCAGATATGAGTAAGCCTGTATACTTGAACCTACTGGATAGGTGCGATGAAATTGTGCAAAAACATTTACCTGTAATGGGAGCTACAGACGAATTTTCAGAACTAGCTCTGGAAATAATGTTATTAGATGAATTGCCACTACCATCTACTTTGCACGAAGCTTTGTATACATTTGATGAACTAGTTACACTAATGGAACTTTAAGTTGTTGAGTTTATCTGCTACATGCAACAACATTGGTTACCAAAATGTTTAACCGTAGTTCAACTGTCAAAATAATTAAATCATGTTATAGTCTGCTGGGTTGTTCTTTTTAATGGATTTTCAAGACATTCTCGACACTTTCTAATTCGTTCAACCAGTTGCTGTATGATTCAAATACATTTTCCATTCAATCTAGCAGTTTTATAAATGTATGGATTACTTTTATATTTGCAGATATGTTACAATATGAAAAAAACAAAAACAAGATAGAGTTGCACCTGCGCTTGAATACAATGTCAGATTCAGACTGTGAAGAAAAAAATAATTTGATTCTTACATTTTTTTAGATACTTTTCTTAAGGTTGAAACTCAGGCTAAAATTATGTAACAAGAGGGTAAAGATGGCCCTATATGGCTCACATGGAATCACATTGCTCCAAAAATGGCTATTCATAGTAAATACCATAATTAATTTGCAAAACTGTACCCCTGGTCCAGATTTCAGCACTGCAGTTTCAAAAACAAAACAGTAGATCCAAAAGGTTGTTGTATTATTTATTAAAAAACTAAGAAATAATATGAAAATGTAAAAAACAAAAACAAGAGGGACTAAGTTTCTCACCTGACCTTTTGACCTTTTGACCTTTTGACCATGAACTTAATGTTAAGTCTTGAGAGAGATCCGTACAAGAATGTTACAGGAAAAATTTGTTGATGATCCATAAATTAGTTCATGAGGAGTTGTTTAAGTTTTTGTTTCTCAATTTTTAGCTCTAAAGGCCCCTACAAGAGGTCAACCAGGACCTTTTAACAATACAATACAATACAATACATGGCTGCTACAGACTAAGCTTGTTGTAATTCTGACCAATGCTTTCAGAAAAGAAGATGTCTTAAGTACAAATGTGGATTATTATATGGATGTCGGACCATCGGCCCTATGCTAATAGCTCACACCGGAACCAAAGGGTTCAGGTGAGGCTAAAAATAATTTGGGGGGACCCCAGTAAATTTGACCTTTGGGGTACCTGCCCCTAAACCAAAAAACGCCTGTCCCTTATAAAGACCAATCCATATTTGAAAGTTGTTGAAGATAGAGGCAGTACTTAAGAAAATATTATGAAATTTCACTAATGCCAGGGTGAAGACAATACCCCTCCTTATTCTTTGACTAGTCGAGCTAAAACTCGAGTCTTACATGTCATAACATGTAGATATATTTTTTGAAGTTGGTGCTTTAGATATAAAAAAATCGGACTGATTAAATGATAGGTGATTGTGTCGTTGTTGATGTTGGTAGAGATTTCTGCAGTGGAAGGGAAGCAACTCCTGCATGCAGTTGCTCTTTTCTTAAATTGACTCTCCCAGTCAATTAAGAAAATCAATTATTTCATACTGGTAGTGTGAAGAGTTTGGTGTATTGAGTTAAAAGCTATTATTTCATCTACGCTTTTGTACACACCATATTCAGCTGGATTTTTACTTGAAAAAAAAAATGCGCATAATGTCACTTTAATGATTACAACATTACCAATAATCATTAAAATTAAAGTGACATTATGCGCATTTTTTTCTAGTAAAAATCCAGCTGAAAATGGTGTGTATACAAAAGCGTAGAGGAAATAATAGCTTTTAACCCAATACACACCAAACTCTTCCCGCTCCCAGTATGAAAAAATAACTTTCCAGATATTGATTTTCTTATTTGACTGGGAGAGTCAAAGGAGCAACTGCATGCAGGAGTTGCTTCCCTCCCACTGTCAAAATCTCTACCAACATCAACAATCAACTATCATTTTATCAGTCCGATTTTTTTATATCTAAAGCACCAACTTCAAATACTAATGCGGCATAATCATTAATTTAACGCATTTAAATGCACAGCAACCAAAATTGCTTTTATAAAACTATCACCAAAAATACACTTTGTGCAGTAAGATGCGCATAATGTCACTTTAAGTAACAAACACATATATCCAGGATGACAAAAACGTAGCAAATGATTTTCAAAAAATGACATTGTGACATACATATTGTTAAATTCAAATAGTGAAAACTGAACTGAAAATACTCTATTTTCTATGTATTTCCTGGACTGTCGTGCACAATCGGAGTCCTACCAACATGACCAAATAGTAATTTCATTACTTTTAAACAAATAGTAACAATTCATGACATACAGCTAGAACATACAATGTTCATGATAAGGATTCCCATATAGCCCCCAGTTTACGTAATAGAGCGGATTTTGAAATTGTCACTCACAAGAGAAATGATCAAGCAAACTCCTTTGAACAAACTTGAGATAGTTCCATATAAGGATGATACAAACCAAGTTTAGTGAATATACCATATTTTCGTTTAAAAAAAATGTTTAGTCGTTTGGCCGCTACGCCGCCAGGCCGCTAAGCCGCTGGGGTTTTATATTGATGAAGAAATGAATTTTCTTATAACGTAATTTTATTTAATGTTTTCGAGTGAATTATAGAGTTTTCTCAGTGAAATAAAAGTTATAATCCACAGTTTTGAAACAGTGGATTACCATTTTTATTTTTCACTGTTTTTGCAATCTTTAACCCGGATTTACGTCAAAAAGTATACAGAGCTTAATTAATGCTGGAAACCATGCGACGATGACGTCGTTAAAATGACGTCATTTGCGCTATGTTTTTTGATGACGTTTCCCGCGATTTTCGTTATTTTATAGAAACAAACTCAATAAAAGTAGAGTTTTAACCATAAAATAAACAGAAAAATTATTGGTATCGGTGTAAAATCACGTTAATTTCACTCGTGAACACCAAAAGTTGTTATTTTCACTCGTGGCTGCGCCACTCGTGAAAATATCACTTTTGGTGCCCACTCGGTGAAATTATAACGTGATCTTACACCGAAACCAACACTTATCCTCTATGTATTTTTGTGATACTTTTATTGCAGAATGAGCAACATTGAATAAAGTGAACATACCATATTTTCGTTTGAAAAAAGAACAAAGATGCTCGCTGGGGTTTTATGTTGATGAAGAAATGAATTTTCTTATAACGAAATCGTACTTTTTTATATTTCAATCGCAGAATCAGCGACATTGAATAAAGTGAATATACCATATTTTCGTTAAAAAAATATGTTTAGTCATTTAGCCGCTAGGCCGCCAGGCCGCTGGGGTTTCATGTTGATGAATAAATAAATTTTCTTATCACGAAATTGTATTTTTGTGATATTTCTATCGCAGAATGAGCGACATTGAAATAGAGGATATTTGTTTGTTTCAGTGAAATATCGATTTTATTTCACAAGTGAACACCAAACATTGATATTTTCACGAGTGGCGTAGCCACGAGTGAAAATGTCATTTGTTTGGTGTTCACGAGTGAAATAAAATCAATATTTCACTGAAACAAACAAATTTTCTTTTTATTTTATGTTTTTTGGCAAAATATTCAGTAAAATTTGGAATTATAGCATTTCTTATTCCCCATGGAGAACCCCAGAATGATTACTACCATCATTACTGAAAACGCAACAAAAGTAGTTCAAAATATTTTGATTATTTCAGATAAAAGTATTTAAGAAGTCATATCTATCTTTATCATACAACGAAAAGGAAACATCAATTCATTACATAAAGGCCTAAATTGATTTTTTTTATTAGATAAGTCTGCACTTCGACACACCATGAATCGTGGAGTAATACTCAATCAGTTGTTCATTCATTCAAAAATGCTCGGTCCAGGGCTGACCTAAGTGCAAAATTTATCACAATTGTGAATAATGAGCAACTGTAGAGGTAGTTTTCCACTTTTTATAGGTGACCTATAAGGTTTCAGACCATGATAATACAAGTATTAAGACAATACTGTGAAAATTGGATGGTGGTGAAAAAAAATGAAAATCAACTTTTTCTCAAATTTTGATTCAAAATTGCTATGGATGGATAGGAAATGATCTAACTAAGAAAATGAATACCAACAACCCTATGTTTATATAAAAAAAAAAAATTACAGCCATTTTTCGATTTTATTTAATGTTCTATCACCGATAAATGATGGGAAATATGTATCTCATTAGTTAGAAATTGGATAAAGCTAAGTATTTTAGCGTAATTAATTACTCACTGTCAATCATGTGTATGATACTTTTGTACGGAGGACGAGCAAGAGATTCTGGGTGTAAAATTATGGGACTTTTGTTTAGAATGTGGTTAAAAAGTAGTTCGGCAAAAACAGTGAAAATAAAAATGATATTTTCACTGCTTTGAAACAGTGAAATACCAATTTTATTTCACCGATATATTTCAGTATTTCACTGAAAAGCATATAATAAAAAAGATTACCATAGTTTCGTTAAGAAAGGATGTTTAGTCGTCTGGCCGCTAGGGCGCTAGGCCGCAAGGCCGCTGGGGTTTTATGTTGATGAAGAAATATATTTTCTCATAACGAAATCGTACCTTTTGATATTTTAATTGCAGAATGAGCGACATTGAATAGAGTGAATATAACATATTTTCGTAAAAAAGATGTTTAGTCGTTTGGCCGCCAGGCCGCTGGGGTGTTATTTTGAACAAGAAATCAATTTTGTTATAACGAAAATGTATTTTTGTGATATTTTATTTTATGTTTTCCAGTGAATTATAGAGTTTTCTCAGTGAAATAAAAGTGATAATCCACAGTTTTGAAACAGTGGATTACCATTTTTATTTTTCACTGTTTTTGCAATCTTAAACCCGGATTAGCGTCAAAAAGTATATCGAGCGTAATGTATGCTGGAAACCATGCGACGATGACGTCGTTAAAATGACGTCATTTGCTCTATGTTTTCTAATGACGTTTCCCGCGATTTTCGATATTTTATAGAAACAAACACAATAAATTATAGTTTTAGCCATAAAATAAACAGAAAAATTGTTGGAATCGGTGTAATATCACGTTAATTCCACTCGTGAACACCAAAAGTTGTTATTTTCACTCGTGGCTGCGCCACTCGTGAAAATATCACTTTTGGTGCCCACTCGGTGAAATTATAACGTGATCTTACACCGAAACCAACAATTATCCTCTATTTATTCGAAGAATGAGCGACATTGAATAAAGTGAATTTACCATATTTTCGTTAGAAAAAAGAAGTTAAGTCGTTTGGCCATTAGGCCGCCAGGCCGCTAGGCCGCCAGGCCGCTGGGGTTTTATGTTGATGAAGAAATCAATTTTCTTAAAACAAAATTGCATTTTTGTGATATTTTCATTGCAGAATGAACATTTAATAAAGTGAACATACCATATTTTCGTTAAAAAAAGATGTTTAGTCGTTTGGCCGCTAGGCCGCCAGGCCGCTGTGATGTTATTTTGAAGAAGAAGTCAATTTTCTTATAACAAAATTGTATTTCTGTGATATTTTTATCGCAAAATGAGCGATATTGAATAAAGCTAATATACCATATTTTCTTGAAAAAAGATGTTTAATCGTTTGGCCGCCAGGCCGCTTGGCCGCTGGGGTTTCATGTTGATGAATAAATCAATTTTCTTATAACGAAATTGTATTTTTGTGATATTTTTATCGCAGACTGAGTGACATTAAATAAAGTGAATATACCATATTTAAAAAAAAAAGATGTTTAGTCGTTTGGCCGCTAGGCCTCCAGGCCGCTGGGGTGTTATTTTGAAGAAGAAATCAATATTCTTATAACGAAATTGTATTTCTGTGATATTTTTATCGCAGAATGAGCGACTACTGACATTGAATAAAGTGAATATACCATATTTTCTTAAAAAAAAGATGTTTAATCGTTTGGCCGCTGGGCTGTTATTTTGAAGATGTTTTGAAGCTAATATACCATATTTACGTTAAAAAAAGACGTTTAGTCGTTTGGCCGCTAGGCCGCTTGGGTGTTATTTTGAAGAAGAAATCCATTTTCTTATCGTGAAATTGTATTTTAGTGATATTTTTATCGCAGAATGAGCGACATTGAATAAAGTGAATATACCATATTTTCGTTTAAAAAAAAAAGATTTTAGTCGTTTGGCCGCCAGGCCGCCAGGCCGTTGGGCTGCTGGGGTTTTATGTTGATGAAGAAATCAATAAAGAAAGTCTGTTAGTGTTTTTAATGTAAAACAATTTTTTGAATGTTTCTGCTTTGCAAAATAAACTTACTTCAGTGACCATCAATTCAGGCCGCTGGGCCGCCAAGTTCACGCCGCTAGGCCGCTAAGCCGCAAACTTCACGGACATCAAAAATGGGGAAACATAATTATATATTCATTTTGGAGGGGAATGGGGCCGAAGTTCGGCCTCAAAAGGACCCGAAAAAACCCCACTGTAACTCCACCCATCCGGAATGACTTTTCAGTTACATGTAATAATAGTATCGTCACATGTATTAAGTAGACCATCACATGTATAAATAAATGTGTCACATACCAAGGCCAAACTACCACACGTAATGTTGATTCCAATACTGGGAATGACGATTCTGTCACATATAATGATGAAACCGTCACATGTCAAAGAAATGTCGTCCCATGTATAAATAAATCTATCACATATCAAGATGAAATTACCACACGTAGTGTTGACTCCATTACACGAAATGACGATTCTATCACATATAATGATAAAACCGTCACATATATTAGAAGTGTTGTCGCATATATGAGTATATGTGTCTCATATCAAGCTTAAGCAACCACACATTATGTTAACCTCACCACATGAAATGACAATTCTATCACATATATTGATAAAACTGCAACATGTAATGATGAAACTATCACATACAATGCTGTTATGACTGCACGTGCAACGTCAAATAAGGCAGTCAGTAAAGCGTTCCATATAGGGTTGTGAGATTAACATGTAGCATAATGGATGGCCATATATAGATTAACGTGACGGCGGTGTTAAATAATCTTATTTAGGGGTTGCAACCTGGTCGTTTATTATTTTGCCCCTTATGTACAAAATCTGAGATCGAGTCGACGCAAATCTATGGACTGTTACATGTTTGTCACATTCTGTACAGTTTTAATGTGACTTGATCCCGCTGGCTGCTGGACGTTGGACTGAGCGCGTGCAGGTAAGGCCGATTGATTGTTACTGATTACCCAGAAGATTTTGATCCATCTTAATGTTTGACCTCTTACTATATAATTACACACATCTTGAGTATGACCTCTTACTCTATAAGGATTGCACGCATCTTGAGTATGACTTCTTACTCTATAATTGCACGCATCTTGAGTATGACTTCTTACTCTATAAGGATTGCACGCATCTTGAGTATGACTTCTTACTCTATAATTGCACGCATCTTGAGTATGACCTCTTACTCTATAAGGATTGCACGCATCTTGAGTATGACTTCTTAATCTATAATTGCACGCATCTTGAGTATGACCTCTTACTCTATAATGATTACACGCATCTTGAGTATGACTTCTTAATCTATAATTGCACGCATCTTGAGTATGACTTCTTAATCTATAATTGCACGCATCTTGAGTATGATTTTCTCGTGACTGACCATATCAAAAGCTTTACTGAAATTGAATAGAATAAGATCGACTCCGTTTTATTTTGTTTACTGATGTGGCAAAATCATTGTATTCAACATTCCTGTGGTACATTAAAATACCTATATGTATTTGACCGATCGTTTGTAGACGTGCTTATGGTCCATCATCCTTTTTCAATCTAGATCTATTTACGGTGCGACCTGTAGAGAGACCGATGCAGATACAAGGGAGTCCGGGTACCAGACCCTAGTTCTTTTACGAATAGACCCACTGGTTCTTGTTAACATGCCCGGCGTAAAGCACTGATACACGAGAGACTACCTATGGGTTTCTAACCAGTTCACCTCTAGATGGATGAGAAACACTGAAAAGAGTTTCTGAAATTTCCCCGGACGGGATTCGAACCGGGGACCTCCGGATTAGTATTTCTATATGTGATTTTTGTGTCCACCATCCTCGTTCGGAGCTTGTAATCCACAGTGATGATCCTACGGCTTTGAATTCTGAGGGCATCTCGAACTCTGAGCAGCTATTTTTAGCCTGGAAACGGGGTGTAGAATTTTTTTTCTTTTTATAATTGTATGTGTCTCTGTGAACAGGGCAACCTACACAGACTTTGAGGGCAGTTAAATACCTACACGCCAATGTATTTTTCTTGGATTATTTTTTAAGTAACAAGCAATTACGGCGAGTATAGAAACGCAAAACCGTTTAAAACATCAATTTCAGTCGGAAACGGCCTAACAATATTCCAGTTTTACAAATAATATAGAGTTTTGGCAGGCTATCCTAAAATCTAAACCCTCCTTGATACTATCGTGAAGTATCAGGTTCATTAGCCTAGGATTAACGAAAATATGAACGTTTAATTGAGCTTGTATAGATGAGAAAAAATTGGCAAGCTGGAACGACGGAGCATGTTTTGAACGGCTAACTGTCACGAACGCCGAGCAACACTACTAGAGGACGCTTGGAACGCCGAGTTCAGTTCAATAAATGTTTTGCTGTTTCGACTAAACATTGTAACTTTCACTTGATATTTTGAACATATGTTGTCAGTTTCTATGAATAAAGACTTTTGTGAAACAAATTACTCTGTTTACAATGTATATTTTCACTCGATTCCAATGGCCCTGAAAGTGCGTATAATCCGCCCATGTGTACTTTCTCGCACTTCTATACCCATATAAGTAATTCTTCGTCACTGTGTCTTGAGTGTCCCCGAGAACAGCGACAGCTCCGCCGCTCAAATCTAACCGCCATAGGGAACGGTAACTTACGATTGTCTCTGAATCATCTGTACTTGTTTCGGTCAACACCAGCCGTGTGATGTATATAACGCACAACGTATAGTTCGCACTTGTGACCGCTTCTTGTAATATTAAAATGTTTACTCGAAACAGCAAAATATTTATTGAATGGAACTCGGCGTTCCAAGCTTCCTCTAGCAGTATTGCTCGGCATGTAGTTAGCTGTTCAAAACATGCTCCGTCGTTCCAGTTAGCCATTTTTTCCTCATCTGTGCAAGTTCAATTAAACGTTCCTATCTTCGTCAATCCTGGAATAATGAACAGGATACTTCACGGTAGTATCAAGGAGGGTTCAGATTTTAGGATAGCATGCCAAAATACTACATTATTCGTAAAACAGGCCGTTTCCGAAATTGATGTTTTAAACAGTTTTGCGTTTCTTTACTTGCCGTAATTGCTTGTTACTTCAAAGATATTCCAAGAAAAATACATGTGGCGTGTAGGTTGTGCAACCTGCTCACAGAGACACACTATTATAAAAAAACAAAGAAAATTCCAAACCACCTATTTCCAGGCTAAAAATACTTCTCAGAGTTCGAGATGCCCCCAGAATTCAATACCGTAGGATCATCACTGTGTCACCGGTATGTCCCGGCTAACCACTCGACCACCCTAAAATGTGTGTCAGAATATCATTTGCAGTGCCCCCAGGGCGTTTATTGCTGTACAATTAGTCATTAATGCGCATGCGCAGACGAATTTCAAAAATACGTCACTCCTTCTTTTTCAGAGAGGTAAGCACAGGTGTGTTTTTTGTAAGCTAAGAAAATATTTAATTAGCCCTTCAAACGCAAGGTTAACATACATGTTTCTTGTATGTGATATAGCTAACCCATTACAAGTATGTAACTTGATATATAAATCAGTAGTACAAATTATAAGTCACTGTTATGCTTATCAATTTGTAAACACTCTCACTGATCCTAGGACCATGTATACTTTTGCACGAATTTCACGAAGCCAATTTTTCCAATACGCGTGTGTGAAATGTAAACGTGTCTTTTTCCATGAAAATATGACGTAGATGGTTAGAAATTACTTTTGTTTAGATTCATTAGGAAATACATGATATCATGTGGGGACAGTTTCAGAATGTTTGCTGGAAAGCACAACTAGTTGTGAACAAGGGCTTTTTACTATATTCACAGATACAATTCTCGTCTGACCTTGTAGTTGGTTCCCTTATTTGTTTATATATTATCATTATCATTACCTCCATCAATAGACAAGAGTAAATAACTCTTCAAAAGTTTTGTCAGAATTTTAGCCCTTTTACGACTTGGGAGTACATTTAAAATTGATTTAACCTATTAAGATATTGTTGTGTAACTTGGAAAACTTGTTTGAATCATGACCCCATCTGTAGGCAGGGGCACCCCAGGTATTTGGCATTGGTGTCCAGAAACATGTGATTTATATACATGAGAGATCTCGTGGGCATCCCAAAAATGCATTAATTCACCATTTTATTAGTTTAATTGTATCTTAGCTCAATTGTGAAGAAAGCTTGAGGCTTATCAAGTCACTCTTTATTCTTATGCTGGAAAATCCAGTCCTGTTGTTATATGAGGACTGAGGAGGTTTGGTCGTGTCCCCTGTGAGGCTCGACTTTGTCAGCTCTTGGATGAGCAGCTGACAACTTAGCTACTACTGAAAAGTTGATATTACCAGTATTTTAACTGGATTAACTTGAAACCACACTTTTCCCTATACACCTGTAAAATGTCCCATCTTCTATTTCATGAAACAATATGAAAAATTTTGTTCATTTATATTATCACATTAAAGTAGAATTTCAAAGGTTGGAACATTTATCTTCATTCTTCAAGGTATATTTAGCTTGTCTATTCAGAGAATATGGAGAGCTTTTCACTAATGCATTGGCGTTGCAGCTTTGGTTAAAGTTTTGCATGCAAGGTACTATTATGGATTAATCTAAGTTACCATTGCTGAAATTGATTTGAAATATCTTTAGAATGTTAAGGGGTCTCAGATAATCAAGTTAGATTACTATTGACTGAATGAATTACTAACTATGGCCCTTGTTGAACTTCGAAATGTTGGTTAAATTTTTGAATGCGAGGTATTATGTTACACATATTTCAGTATTACTGAAAAAATCACTCATTGTATTGACTTCAGGGGTATCAGAGTGTCCAGAAGGATAACTCTTGTATAAAATTAATCAAAATTACAGCCCTTGTTTTGGTTTTGCATGCAAAGTACTGTCATGCATACTTCTCAGTAATCACTAATGGGAATGATTTAAAAATTGAATGTAGACTTAAATGTATTAAACAATCGGGTTAGAATAACTATTTTAATTTATGGCCCATGTTGAACTTAGAAAGTTTGGTAAAAGTTTTGCTCGTAAGGTACTACCATGCACGTACTTACTATTACTTATTAATATTATTAATTACTATTTTTAACTAAGCAATAATGTTCTTCAGGGGTATCAAGCTATTAAGCAACTATAGTTAGACTTTATTTTGAAGACTACAGTTTTCTAGTTTATTCTTAGAGAGTAAATAGAATTTTGTTTTGCTACCTACAGATAAAGGTTTTGTTTTATTTGCAAGTACTGAATATGGTCAAGCATGCTGCTTTAGGACAGCTCTTGTTGTTTATAAAGATATTTTTGGTAAAATCTATAATAAGCAATCATTCTGTAGATTACTTTTGTTTCATAAACAAATAAAGAAAAATGAACAAAACCCTTTTTATCGGACACATGAAGACCGAAGATAGGATACTACCAACAAATAACCTGGATACCATTCTCATTGGTTTTGTCAATTACAATGATACCACAATCATTATAGGTCTTTATAGGGATGGGTATTGCCATTAAGTTGGTTACATGTGGTTTTAAGAGGAATATTATGACTTTTATTATTCAAATTATTTCCATAGGATAAAAGTGCCCCTAAAAGTGTTTGTAACTGTAGAATGGAATACATGTTCTTTTCCTTACATTCATTCATCATTCTATCAATGACTATTTTGAATGACTGATCTTTTCACCATAAAGATGTCTTGTCTTAAAATCTTGGCAAAATTCAAATATAGGTGTCAAATATTTAGTTTTGTTAGATTTTACCATAAATATCTCTTATGTATATGAATCACACGTTTATGGTATCATTTAGCAGAGTTGGTAGCCGAATGGGGCAACCTTGTTTTACAAACATCTGTTGTTGAAGTTTCTTTTATCTGAAGTTTATGGAGGTAATGAACTTTATATTAAAGGCCTTGAAATAAAAGTCTGTTCCCTGTAACCTAACCAACATTTTTTACCCATAACCCAAATATTTTGATGATGCTGAAAGGAAAATAGTTTGAGATGAAAGGAATGTTCACACATAATATTTAGCTCTATTGGACAAAATTCAGCAGAGCTTATGCTATGGTGGTTTTTCGTTGTCCATCAAGCCATCCATCTGTATTTTTTTTCTTTGATAGCACTCTAAAAGTCACAATTTGTATTTCACTTTCATGAAACTGCAGGCGACCTGTAGATGTCTACTACTAGATGATCCCTATCGTTTTTAGGGTCAGTGGGTTAAAGAGGTCCTAGTTTTGAAAATCTATTCAGTGATCTATATGACCCACAGTCTTCAAACTTTAAAGGATGATTGGTCTTAAAGATCTTCCCTACTGGTTATAGGGTCAAAGGTCAAGGTCACAGTGACCCTAACATTAGTCACTGGGTCAAATGACACGGTCACATTGGCCCCCATGAGCTTTTCACAAAGTCTTTCAAATTCATGGATGACTGGGTAGATGATCCCTTGTGAGGGATCTGATTTTTGGGGTCAGTTTAACTTTCTAAAATATTTTCACAGATCAGTCCTGTAGAGCGATACTGGCCCTATTGGACCTCTTGTTTATTGATATCTTCCATAAATATTGCATCAGTGATCTAGTAAAATCTGTATACTGTTATGGGTACCCTTCAAATTACAAGTTCAAGTTCATCTACTGACCCATCTTTTTTACATGTTACAGGAAACAAACTTTATTTGGGCCCAACTGCATATATGCTGCTGATGATTATGTTTCCTTCATTTGTTAAATAATGTCTTTTGTATATTGCATGATGATGAACAGAGCATAACAATCTACACCAAGAGAAGAACATGGCACATGTAAGTATAAAATGTACTTGTTTCATGTCAGTTTTAGATTATTGTCTTATGATTATACATGTATTTGTATGCTGAGTTTCAATACACAGGTTTTCTGTCTTCTTTTCTTAAAATACCTCTTGTCAGCAAAAATCAAACGCAAGTCTTCCCCACTTTGAAAGCTGCTTGCTTTCAGATGTTGGTGAAAAAATGATGTTTTTCAATCTGTCTGAAAATAACATATGTTAGAAGTCCTGAATAGTCTAGTAATAAGGCTCCAACTATGATTATATGCTACCAAATAATAAAATGTTAAGACATTTAAGTCAGAGTCAAAACTGTTGTGAATTTCAAGACCAAAAGATAGAATAATGATCATTTAATAATAGGTGAAATGCATTTGGACAGTGTTTTTCTATCTCGGCTTAAAAATTGGTTAAAAGTTATTTCTGGTGCCTAATATATATGTGTTGTTGCTGTAATCTATATATAATACTAACAAAGGCTTAATTCATAATGTTTTAATTACTACGCCATCAGGCAGTCATGCACATACAGCTCGCGTTTACCTTTCAGTGCCAGTGTAAACATAACTCATTTTGCAATTATAGAGCAACTAGTAATACTAGCTTTATAAAGTATGTCCCTCTCTAATATCAGCAAGTTATAACTTCAGAAAGATAAACAGCATATTCTAGCATAAAATGTGCTGTTTTTGCCCATTTTGCCGGTGTTTTAACAGGAGAAAAAACGTGTGTTAACGGGGAGATTCACGCGCCGTTATAACCCGTTTTCATTTATGCGCAGTACAGGGCCATTGTAAACAATGGACCTGTCTTCCAAGTCTTACATCATGTACGGCGTCAACAGTGCCGGGCTTAAAAACCGCTGGTGACGTCATAAATATGACGTAAACAACACGGACGTTGTCCCGCGCATTATTGAACGTCGTACCAGTAAGAGCGTTTCATTTTTATTTCTATGATTTTTTATGTTATTTATGCTAGAATAGCGCTAACGAACGTTTATTCATGTTATAACACCTGCAGAAACCCTCGGGATATGTTGGTGCCCTCGCCCTAACGGGCTCGGGCACCAACCATCCCTCGGGTTTCTGCAGATGTTATAACACGAAAAAACGTGCGTTAACCCTACATACATCATTTTGAGGAAAGTTATCAATATGCAGTCTATTTCTTAAAACAGGTGTATAGTCCTTGTATGATAACTTGGTAGCGCGTCATAGGATTAGGTTCAACTTGACAGGTAAATCAGGTATAACGGTTATCTCAGTACTTGTTATGGAGAATATTACATAAATAGTTAACAAATCGCAAAAAAATAATAATTGCCTTGAATAGGTCAATTGGTTAGTGCGTTGACAATTTGATCGTATAGTTTTGACGGTTCAGGTTCGAATCCAGGTGAATTTAATTTTTCATGAATCCTTTTTTTTTCTCTTCTTCTTTTTTTTATACTTTATTTATTTTTCATTTATATCATGTCTAATATGTAAACCTTTTGTCAATACAGATTTGATGAGAATTTTATCAAGGTCCGTCCCAAAGAGCATGTATGTCAGCTTAGTATTGGGATGAGACCCCTTGTCAATACAGAACTCGTTTTGCCAGATTTTGTATGTAGATATTTCATACCCTATATGAATTAATTTTAAAGCATTGCTCGCATTCCTATTTAGAACCTTAGGAGAACAGATGTGAATATTTCCATAAAATGGGTTAACTCTTGAATATCAAAGAATTTAAACGGGATTTAGAAAAAAAAAAAAAGACAAAAAAGAAACCCAAACATTCTGGGATTCGAACCAACGACCTTGTCATAAAAAGATGCAATTTCACTGCCGTTACCACTAAGCCAATGACTAGTTTTATATTAACTATGTGAAAAACAAATACTTATTGTATTGACAAAAAGCTGTCTTACCTGTTTTGGTGTTTTCATAATACCAGCAAACGTAAACATCATGTGACGCAACTTTCAAGTTATCATAAAAGGACTATACTGAAAATATTACCTGTATACAAACCGATATATTCAATTTTTACAAACAAAACCGAACTGTACTGCGTGAGTGCCCGTGTTCTATAATCAGCACGAAACAAAGATTTTATACTTATAGTCAATGTAATAAAATGTTGATGCCTTGGCTAAGTCTCTAAAATGTTTGCTGTGCTAAGAAGACACTGTTGGTTGTAAAGAATCTGACATTTACAACGTACGTTCCAAGAACATTTCTTGCAGAATGTTTTGAATGAACTGTTTTAAGACATTTTAATATATTCGTATATCACTGTTGAACCTGCAGAGAATATAGCACCCCTAATCATCTTTCCTGTATATTTTTTAATACAAGGAATCCTTTCTTAAGCGAGATTAGAAATGTATCTATAGTTGTTTGTTGCATCATTATCGATTGGATTTTACGAGGAAACCGAAATTCACCTTCGTAAATTTAAAAAAAAATGTCTAGATCAATTAGTGACCACACTTTAAACTTACGGTAAATTGTATACATTGTATATGCACTCTGAGCATAGCAAACTTCCGTGTACCATCTCAGATCCAGGTAACAACAGAGTGAACAAACCTTGTCATGGACCTATGTCCACACTGACACAGAGTTTATCTGATTGCTCTCCGTACTGTGTAAAATGTAGCTCCCCCCACAGACGCTTTAGTCATTCATTACCTGTATTCAATCGATATACTACAAACACTGAAACTGCACACTATTATGAAATCTGCAGTATATTGTGTATAGCCTACTAAAGTTTCAAAGTATTATAAAGATTCTAAGAATAAGCCTGGGTTTCATATTGAGATATTTTAAAGGATTTCTTAAAGTCTATTCAAGAGTAAGGCTTTGAAAAATTTTGTTTTTGAAAAATTAACAAAAAGTGAGTTTGAATAAAAATCTATAAATTATCTTAAAGTTTGTTTTTTTTTTTTTAGAAGGAAGGAAGGAAAAGCAGAAGGAAAATGGAAAATATGACATACTGAATCAAGTGTGTTCATATTGTGTTGAAAATTTGAGTTTTACAAAAGAACTAATAAATCATATTTTGCATTTAAAAAAAAACGAAAGTAGATTTTCCAGTTTTCAAAAGTCTTTGTAATTTTCAAAAAATCTCACATAAATAGGCTGTAAATAGATTGTATATCAATAAGAATGCTTATTTTAAAATGAAGTTGAAAAATTTCACTTCCAGTGATCTGTAACATATATTTCTTACTGTAAAGCAAAAGTATGACAAAAAGACTACCCAGGTCAATCTAAGGAAATACAGAAACATTCAGTCTTTTTAGCTTGACAATTCGAAGAATAAGGAGGCTATTGCACTCGCTCCGGCGCCGGTGTCTGTGTTGGTTAAAGTGTTTTATAAAGTCAAATATCTTGAATATTATCAAAGGTATTGACTTGAAACTCAAAATATATCTTTACTATCAACATCTACACCTGAGGAAACAATCCCCATAACTCTGTTTTGATTTTTGACAGATTTATGCCCCTTTTTAACTTAGAATTTTTGGTTAAAGTTTTTTTATAAAGTCAAATATCTTGAATATTATCAAAGGTATTGACTTGAAACTCAAAATATATCTTTACCATCAACATCTACATCTGAGGAAACAATCCCCATAACTCTGTTTTGTTTTTGACAGATTTATGCCCCTTTTTAACTTAGAACTTTTGGTTAAAGTGTTTTATAAAGTCAAATATCTTGAATACTATTAAAGGTTTCGACTTGAAACTCAAAACATATCTTTACCACCAACATCTACACCTGGGAAAACAATCTCCATAACTCTGTTTTGTTTTTGACAGATTTATGCCCCTTTTTAACTTAGAACTTTTGGTTAAAGTGTTTTATAAAGTCAAATATCTTGAATACTATTAAAGGTTTCGACTTGAAACTCAAAACATATCTTTACCACCAACATCTACACCTGGGAAAACAATCTCCATAACTCTGTTTTGATTTTTGACAGATTTATGCCCCTTTTTAACTTAGAATTTTTGGTTAAAGATTTTTATAAATATATCTCTACCATCATCATCTACACCTAAGGAAACAAAGCACATAAGTCTGTTTGGATTTATTTACAGAATTATGTCCGTTAATATGGACCGTTAAGAGTGGTGAAACATATTTATACTTGTTTAAGTATAAAATATTGTAAACAAAAGGTGACATCACTGACAAAATTTAGTGATAGCATAGTAGTGAAGTCTCTTACATACAGTTTTGGATTTACCTTATTATGACCAGTGAAATGGAGAAAAAGAGGTCTTTGGACAAAACTCATGGAAAGCATTTTTTTGCATATTTTGAAAGAACAACTTTTCAATATCAATGTGCAAAAATTTGAGTCACCTATACCAAGTACCTAGATACAGAATTACACCATTTTGATACAAACACCTAGGAGTGGAGTGCAGGTGAATGGGCTTCATCAGCATCTGATCTTCACAAAACTTTTTCTGAACATGTTTTTGGGCATAAAGTCCTTGCCAAGTTCGATTACTAACCCAATCACCTGGGGAATGTTTGGAAAATGTCCTTTAATTATCCAAAATTGGTCAAATTAGCCTCGTCCACTCTCTAAGTAAAACCTAGTTAATCAGTGTTCATCTGATCTTCACCATTCTCTCTAAGTAAAACATTGTTCATCTGATCTTCACCAAACTCTCTAAGTAAAACATTGTTCATCTGATCTTCACCAAACTCTCTAAGTAAAACATTGTTCATCTGATCTTCACCAAACTCTCTAAGTAAAACAGTGTTCATCTAATCTTCACTAAACTCTCTAAGTAAAACAGTTTCATCTGATCTTCACCAAACTTATTGAAAATGTTTGTGGGCATACTATCATACTTAGGCATACTTAGTTAACAAGCGAAATCGTCCAGTGCACTTTTGGAATATGACCCTTGAAGTATCCAATATTGGCCAAATTGGCCTTATCTGCTATCTAAGATGATCAGTATTCATCCGACCTCCACCAAACTTGCTGAAAATATTTGTGGGCATGTCTAGGCCAAGTTTGATAACAAGCCAAATTGCCTATAGCACTTAAGATAATGCACCTTAAATTATCCAACATTGGCCAAATTAGCTTTGTTCTCTCTGTGCGTTGTAGAGTTGTCATCCGATCTTCAACAAACTTGGTGAAAATATTTGTGGGCATAATGTCTAGGTTCTAAGTTCTTAACCAGTAAAATCGCCCAAGGCATTTTATGATTATTGACATTAAAGCCTTCTCAGCTCTATAGTTCAAATAGGATTTACAAAACCTGAAAACTGCCAATTACTGAGTTATGCCTTTCTGATGGGCGTATTTAATGACAGTTTGATGTTCTTGTTAAACATTAATTGGTTTTGTATTTTAAAAGGATTACAAAAGTGTAGATTTTATGTTGTTTTCAATAGAATATTGTCAACAAATGAAACAACTGTCCTAAGACCCCTTGCTTGTGACACTGGTCATGTGTTAACACTGGCATAAGTTTAAACAAGATTGTCTCTACTATATTTTCAGATAGCTGCAGCTTTAATCGCAATCAGGGGTGCTGGAAGGATTGTGTAAGTAGTTTTTTTTTATAGCATTTTATGCATTGTAACATCGAAGCACAGAGAGTACTGCTGGGAAGCAAAATGGAAATGTAGGTTCAAGTATTGCCTTTTAAGCTCATAGGCTCAGATGGCCACTCTCTAGCCATCGTAATCACTCACTGTCTATAGTATATCTGTTAACAAATCCTTTAAATAACATCACTGAAACCACTGGTCTAATGTTGATTCCATTTTCATGCAGAACTGGGTTGCTATGGCGAAATTAGAAAAAAAAAGTCTTCTTAAATACAGGAAGGCCCAAAGCTGAGATATTTAGCATGTAGCATAGGTCAGTGGACCTCTAAACGGCAGAAGTTTAAAGGGTTTACCAACAGCTCCTGAGTGTTGAAAACTCTGGCACCTGAGGCTAATGCTGGACCTCTGCCACGAAAGTTTAAATCATGACTCCTTGGTCAAAATTGTCTTGTACAGAGTTGTCTAGTGAATCTCTACTAAGATTGTTTAAATAATAAACCCTGGTAAAATTAACCCCACCTGGGAGTCACTTGATGTTCCATAGACTTTCATAGGGAAAATCTTATTCTCTGAAACCACAATGCCTAAAGTCTAAATATGTCATAATCAGGGCTTCAATAATCTTTGGTTTTTCAGTTCTAGACCGAATTTTGACTTCAAAAACTGATTCACAAGTCTGAAAAGCCATTTTAAATCTGTCCGAGAATTTTTACATTTTCAGTCCATAAATGTGTTGAAAATCACAATACACAGGCTCCAAACAACACCTACAGGTCTGTTATTTGCCCCCAGGAAGAGCAATAAACATGTCAGAAAATCCGACTGTCAATACGTTAATCGGTCAGTAATTAGCAATCAGAGGACAAAGCAAAACTGCCTCTGGCAATACTTTGATGTTTGCAGCTAGCCTACCCACTTTGTAAAGACCAATCCTTGATTGTTTGTCTATTATTGTAACGGTTAATGTTTCATTAACTCGGGAAACCCGTAATAAAAATTAATAAATGAAGAACCGGTCTTTAATTGTTTTGAAAGTAGATAAAATATGACTCCCCCTCAGATGTGTATTTCATCAGGAGTTTAGAATTGTAGGATTGCTTGAAAGAACTGGACCTATCAGTACTTTCTGTGCTTTGATTATGCTTATACTCTTTTCAAAAACATAACAATTTGGATGCTTAAAAAGCATTCGATGGGTTATGCTGCACAGGAAACATGCATGAACATAACAATTAAATTGACAAGAGAGCCAACATGTGTTTGAAATTCAAACCATTTGGAGCAATGTTGATGATAATGGATCCCGTCTGAGAGAATAACTCATTCTTATATATGAAATGATCATCATCATTCAGCCAAATGTACAACAGACAGACAAAGAGTTGGTCACAATACCTGGTACTTCTGGCTGTTAATTGAGAACAATGTTTCCACCTTTCATTTGTCGATATTTAATCAAGTTATTTTTGTTGAACATTTCAGCACGTAACTGTATTTTTGATACGGAAAAATTGAATTATCCAAAATTTGTTCAGCACCAGACCAATTTTTTTTTGTAAAAACATCTGAATGCACATTGATGTACTGGTATACTAAGAATGAAACTTCTGCACACCTGAGAAAAACATGATTTTTGAAATTCCCAAATACAACTGCATGAACATGCACATCTAGTCTCTCAAACTAATGAAAACCCCTTCCAATTTGATTATACTATTTTAGAACATTTATAACATTTCCATGGTGAAAGAATTAATCATACAACATGACTTTGTAATTATATAAAAGGAATATGAAGTTTGAAAGCAAATATTTAGCAGATTTTTTTTCCATGACAGTTGATAATTATTCAGATTATAATTGAAATGATAATATATTAAGTTGGCACTAAAAAATGCTGAAGCCTGTCATATAGCATTTTGAAGATTTCACTCCAAATTGTGATTATGTTTAGTGAAAAAAGTCAACAACAAAGTGAAAATTGTTGAAGTCCCAAAAGCATACAATCAAAACAGAGCAAGAAAATTCTAAGTTCAGAATTATACCATCGGTAATAATAGAAAAATGCAACTGAGCAGTCGTAACTCCGGTTGTATTTTGTAGTCTTAATTGTTTTTATGTTAGAAATATCATTATGGAACATTTACTTCTTCAAGATTATGTTACATGCATATTATGCCAATATTACAATGTTTGTTTTTTCAGACAGGCAATGGTGGAGGGGAGATGGAGACGTGGAGTCTGAGGAAGAGGAGCAGGTCCCTGCTGTAAGTAATTGGCAATCGCATATCTTAGTTTTTTTATTAGAAAAGATTTAGTTTGTATTAATTTATTCTAGCTCAATTGTGAAGAAAACTGGAAGTGTATTGATTCACTTTCAAGTTCGCTTCCACGGAAGTTTCAGTACTGGTGCCATATGAGGAGGTATTGTTGTGACCCCAGTGTGGCTTGAACCCACAACCTCCAGAATGAATGGCAGACACTTTAACCTCTTCACCATCCCTCCGCTTCAGTCGTGAAGACACAGGGAAACACTAACTAAGGGGAAAATCTGAATGCCCAATTAAATATAACATGGAGTCTGAAATACTTAGAGAAAATGACATTCAGCCAATGCCAACCTTTGTTCACAAAAAAGGTGCAAATGAAGGCTTTTTGTCGATAAACAGAAAATAGCAATGTCTTTTTCTAGATTTGAGTTTTTATAATATGTCATGCGTCATTGCATATTATAAGTAAATAACCTGCATGTTGCTCGAAGAATGATACAATATGATACAAACTATACATTTGAAAAATACGCTCTGAGTGCATGCACATAACATGTATGTTGTATGCAAATTGCTGTTATGATACAATTGTGTTAAATTCTCGTAAAACATTGCTCTAAATCATATTGTTATTTGATTATAGCCTCGACCTCGGAAACACAGGATGTCCTCTGACCGGCTTATTGCCGGTCAGCAGGCTCTTGTAAGTATTCTTTTTTATACAAATTAAATGTTTGTAAACTTGTACTAACATAACTTCACTAATAAAAGTTTTGCACGTCTTTTATGAGGTAAAGAGAACTTGACATGGGCTTAAGATTTGATATAAAACTAATTGGGGAAACATTGAGTCAGCCAACATAATTGAAAGTATAACGGCTTATATATTGACCGCATGTTAGTAATTAATTTAGGAAAAGATGCAAGGAAAAAGTTGAAATATAGTAATAAAAACTTTATTGAAGGTATTCTCACAATCCATATAACATAACCTTTACATATAAATGGTAGTATTTGCGTTTCATATAATTATATCTACTCCCTACCTCCACCCAAGCCAATGTTTGGAACAATTAATCAACCTCTTAGTTCCTTAAAATTTAAAATTTAGATAATTATTTGTTTTAGAAATGAGGCCCTTATGGGGATGTTACATAGTGACTGTTACACCTTAATTAATACTTTCAAACATACTGGCAAAAATACTCTGTGGGTCTACCAATCAGAAAGCAAGTTAAATGTTATGTCCTGTGGGTCTACCAATCAGAAAGCAGGTTAAATATTTTGCCTGAGCCATTTTACAACTTAGTCCTGTTACACAGTTTTTTTACAGGTCCATCTGTCTGACCAGTGAATTAATTAAGCGATATAACTTGGGAACCCATGGATAGAATTTAAGTATACTGATAGCTTTATATAGCAGTGAACATGCTTGTTGGGATTGGCTTATAGCATCTCTAGAGTTATTGTCCTTTAGTTGTTCTTTTCTTCTATATTCGTAGTTATGTCAAAATTTGATTGTGATTGGCTCAAATAATTTAGTATATCTACTCCCTACCTCCACCCAAGCCAATGTTGGAACAGTTAATCAACCTCTTAGTTCCTTAGAATTTAAAATTTAGTAGGGATGGCAACGAATATCCGGATATCCGAATATTCGTTCAGCTTCCGAATATTCGGATACGATATAGGTATCCGAGTATTCGGTAAATGCGTCCAAAAAACGAATTTCAATTTAAAACTTAAATATTTACATGTTGTTTTCATGACAATAATTAATTTTCAGTTACGGCCGATAAAGTGTCAGTTTACAATACCCGGTTGCTCTGGTGATGACACTTTCTATAGTCAATCTTTAGCGATAGACAAAAGAGATTATGCAAACAAACGAGTTTCAATTTCTAGGTGTGAATTGTTGAACAAACATTAAGATTAAGAAAATTTATTATGCAAGTGTTTAAAGCCTTGTTTACGCCGATACATAATTATGGAGATGCGCTTACTTTAGCCATTGCAATTATGAAGTATCTTTTTGTACAGCGGCACGTTTTACAAACATTAAACAAGTTTATTAAATAATTTTACATTTTTAATTAAAATGAAAATCTTTTCAGGTTGTTCTTAATTGAAGCTTTTCTTTCCCAGTCCTATTAAGCCTCCTGCAGATCTATAAAGACTGAAGCAGCAGAAAAAGAAAATAAATGTCCGTGTAACGACTCTGTCACGGAGAAAACGTAACCGAAAGTACAACAGTCCTTACAGAGTTAGCTCCCGTAATAACAACGTATATGCAATTTATTTCATCCTAATTTTATGACATGAATGATTGAATCTTATAGCCATGAATTGTCTGACTCAAAAAATATAAAAGTATGTTCTCGGGATAGAATATTCGCCTGGCTAGGGTAACTGTAAGCTATAATTTTTACAATCGCGAAAATACGTGACAAATTGATCAACAACGTATTAGATTTAGTACATAAAACGACCGAATATCCGGATATTCGTTCGGAAGGCTGACCGAATATCCGAATACCAATTTGGGTATTCGTTGACATCCCTAAAATTTAGATAATTATTTGTTTTAGAAAGGCCCTTATGGGGATGTTACATAGTGACTGTTACACCTTAATTAATTCCATCAATTACTTTGATCTTTTTATTTATCTTTCACTTTGTTGATTAACATAATTTATACTACTAAATGATAAATGAAATACTAAAACTACATTGTATCATCTTAAAGTAGTGGATTTTACACATGATTGGATGGACATTAAAATTTACAGAGAGGGATTTGTATACAAGCCAAGAATGTTTGATCGAATGTTTAGTTTTCCGTTTGTAAGAACTGCTTGATAATTTTGATTCATACATTTGATGTACATAAACATTTATAGAAAGTGATAGGCATTATTACTAAACTTTGGGTAACTATGGTTCTTGAAAATACACTTACTTTAAACAACTAGCTCCATGAAAGAATCCTTGTCAGAATATCTTGTCACTTGATTCTATTTTTTTATAAAACTCTGTGCTTGGTTTGGAGGAGTTAATTCCATCTATAATCCATAATAATAAAAACTTTATTTATGGAGGCAACACAGTTGGGCGAGCCCAGTCTTCCCTATGAGCCTCATAAAACTTTGCAGGAAGCATCATATGAACTGTAGATGTGCATATCATAATTTGGGGTTACCAGTTCAAAGGTCAAGGACATAGGGATAAGATACATATTATATTAATCACAATCTCTAATTCTTCAAAAAATGAAGTTGAAATTTACTGTTCAAACAGATGACAGTGCTGTGACAATACACCATTTTTGTGTATACTGCATAATATTGCAGTACCGTAATTAAACCATTCTATGTAGAGTTGTTGTTGTACAATTAATAGGTGGATGTGATTTAGTACAGAAAGCCTTTATATTGATTAATTGTGGTAAAATGAGGGATTTTTCGCCATAGGTTCTTTGAAATTGTATTAATTTTATTCATTTTACGTTCATTGAACAAATAATCTTTGTTTGAAGAACATTATTTGCTAGATGAAGGGAGTGCCCCTTTAATATTGGGCTTTTAACAACAAGAGATGAACTTACCATTTTGATGACAGGCAGATTACTATGCAGAGCAGTATTCTTGGTTGCTCATGACTGTGGGGTGCATTACCTCAAATATATACTGAAACACATGAAGGAAAATGGTGCTCTTACTTAGACTACTGGTAATGAAGGAAGCAGACTGAAACATTTGTTTTTATTGGACGACACAAAATTGTGTATTACTTTCATTTTGAATTATGCTGAAACACACGGCTGCATGTAACAGTAATGGTGAAGTACTATTACTGGCTTCATGTATGAAGAACGATCTACATAAACTTTATTGTGAGGCCTGCAATGAGATTGACATCTGTTCAAGGCATGATATCTTGAAGATGCTATTCTGTTATCAACCACTGAAAATCAGTAACTTGCTTTACAAGACAGTGTGACTTTGGTGTGTCAGGAGAACAGTATTATATCTAGATGACTGCAAACATGCAAAAGAGTAACCTGAACACCCTTTCAAGAATAACAGCTCTGCCGATTTTGCTCAGCTCATTTCCTTGCCACACTGCCGCAGACAGCCTGGTCTGCTTTACTTCCAAACCTGCCGAGAGTATAAAATGTTTGGTATATGCCAAGAGAGATGCCAACAGATCAATCATATAATTGATGAAGACAAAACAATTTGTAAAGATAGCTCAAAGATGCATGCAGGAACTGTGATTTCAAAGATCCATGATTCTCTGCAGAAACATGTGCTTGGTGAGGTCAGATTCATCCTTCATGGGGATAATTGATCCAGGTAAGTTTTAAACATGCTAAAATTCACAAGTGGGAACATTTCATGTTACTTTTGTTTCAGGGTATACCTTACCTAATTGAATTAACTGCTGTTTTCTTCGTCTCAAAAGACTAGTAATACAGTGTTTATATTCTGTAACCACAAAGTTGTTCTATTGGTCTGAGTCCAGATTTAAATGCATCAAGACTTGTACAGCCATTTCTAATATACATGTACCGGTATGTATGAAAGTATTTAATGCAACAGGTCAGTTCTGATGGAGAAAACTTTATAAAACTTTTAAGAAACTTTATACAATCATGTAGAAGGTATTATTTTTATTTTGTGCAGTTGTTTAATAGTATCAGGACCTTACACTTATTTCATGATCAAACTACTGATCATGATCTGCACTGACTGCAAAGTCATAGTATTCTACTGTCAATAGGTTAAAGGTTAAGAGCGTCTTCATAAATGTTTACATGTACATGTTACTTCGTAAAATGACTGTGTAATATTGTTGCAGTCATTTTACGAAGTAATATGTACATGTAAATATTTATATAACCAACTAGAATTAACAATTATTCATAAAATCTCTTTTTAATAGTATACTATTTTTCTTTTTAGCTCACCTGGTACAAAGTGCCAGGGTGAGCCATTAGGATCACTCAACATCCGGGATCCATTGTTCATTGCTGTCTGCCCACCATTTCCTTCAAGCGAGATCTTCTCTGAAACTACCAGGCCAATATTGATGAAACTTTGCAGGGAAGTTCCTTCAATGAAGTTCTATCAAAGTTGTTCAAAGAATTCCATTCCATTCCATGCAGAACTTTGGCTTATACATTGTATAGGAAAGACTTTGAAAATCTTCATCTTTGAAAGCACAACTCTAGACCTTAGATATTTAGCATGTAGAAATGGCTAAGTGGACCTCTGCCAAAATTGTTCATATTATGACCCCCAGGTAAAAATTTACACCTCAAGGGGGTCACTAATTTTAGATTGGCTAATACAGGAAAAACTTGTTCTCTGAAACCACAAGGCCTTGAGCTTAGATATCTAGCATGTATAGTGGACCTCTACCAAGATTGTTAAAATCTTGACCCCTGGGTTTAAACTGACCCTGCCTGAAGGGGTCACTTGATTTGACATAAACTTATACAGACATAAAAAAACACAAGGCCCTCAGGCAGAGCTTAGATATTTGGAATGTTATGAAGCATTGTGTAGTACACCTCTACAAATTACGTTAAAATCATGACCCCTTGTATTATAGCCAATGATAGTCAGGTGAGCGATATAGGGCTATCTTGGCCCTCATGTTTCATTAATTTTTCTTAATTTGCAGGTTCTCTGTCATGCAGCCATGTCTCGTATTCTTCTAAGAAAAATCAGCTAATGTGGAACAGTCAACAGTGCTACCGTATTTCCCCGCTTATAAGACGAGGAAATAAAGTCCCGATTTTTGCCTCAAAGTGGGGTCCTCGTCTTATAAGCGAGGCCACGAGAATCAACCAAAAATAAAAATCAATCCTACATACATTTGTGATGAAATCGGCAATATCGAATGTCGTCCCGCGAGTGTCTATGTGCAGACGACAGTCGAACAATTACCGGTACCATACATTGGCGAATTACGTTATTGTGTTAACTCACCTCCGCTGTCGATCGCAAATGTCGCCATTTGCAATTATTTAAAGAATCTGAAGGTAAACTTTGCGAAAATAAGTGGTGCAGTCATATTTGTTTTTTCCGGTATGATATAAGCGGCCTAAAATTGATATCTGAATCAAGCGTTTATTGTAAAGAAACCCGATAATCAGTCTAGTCTGTGTATTGTTAATTCGGATATTGATTTTTGTTGACACTTTGAGACGATAATTGCGTCCGGTAAATACGTGTCATCGGCTGATTAATCAATTAATGAAAACATCTGGCAGCTTGTGTATAATTAGTAAGAGTGCCCAGGATACCCCAAATTAGCGGCAATTACGTCGTTGTTAAGGAGCGAGAGGCTTAGACAAAAGGCCGAAAGTTTTTTTTGTAAAATTCGTCGCGCGGTTGTTTTGTCAACTTTTAATTATAAATACGAAAGTTTGCTTATTTCTTGCAAACATTTTGTGATAACTCCAAAGAAATTGTAACAATGGGAATGAAAAA